>CAUYRH010108491.1:0-46781 GCA_963574655.1 Perodicticus potto
ATTCTCCCTTATGATGTCCCATTGACTTAACCTTTACATTTTTGTTGGGGATATCATGAGTTATAGCAGCTTTTGGAACTAATATTCTTACAGCTTCGACTTCCACTGCTTTTTCAGTGAGAATTTTCCCTAACTGAAGAATTCCTGGGCTCTCTGATGGAACAGCTTTCTTCCATGGACTCTGAAGGGTGTGATGCTTTCTAGATTGGACTCCAGATGACTTCAACAGATTTAGGTGGCTCCTCAGTTTCCATTCCATCTCCTTCTCCTCGGATGGGGGTTGATGTCAGAGTCACTCTGGTTTCTAAACTTTTAAGTGTAGTCATTTTTTCCCCTTAATCAATGAAAATGCACTCCAAGAATTCTCCTGAAATACCTGCTGGCAGAGGGGTGAGGACGCGGGGAACAGGGTCCGCTACGAAAGCAACCAGCGAGGAAGCGACAAACACATCAACCTCTGCTGTCCCTTTAAGATTTGTACTCTTCCTATGTCAGGGGCTTCACTTTACAGGCTCTTCTCCCGGTGTCACCAAGCTAACTTCGCACACTCCTCTTCCATTCCGAAGCCTGTACCCTTCTAAGATGCACCATAAGTATGATCCCACCAATCACCCTCCCTCCACCCACCGTCCCCTCCCTTGTCCCTTTCCCCATTTCTTGTGCTATAACTGGGTTTTAGCCTTCATATGAAAGCTATAGATTAGCTTCATAATAGGGCTGAGTACATTGGATACTAGCTGCACTCTTAATAAAAAACTATCTTCAAAGAAAATCTTCAACTATAGAACTAAAAGAGTTACTGATCTCTCATTTTACTTAGGTTTGTTTGGAACTATACATGAGAGAGCTAGAATTCTCTAAATAATTTTCTACAGACCAGTACTGAACAATAAAAATATATTGGCTATAACAACATATTTGTATAACATATAAATATATAGTATAACACATAAATTTTAAATATTCTAGTAATTGCATTAAAAAATTAAAAAAAAATTTTTTTAAACAAGTATGATTAATTTTTTACTTAGCCCAAACATGTAATTTTAATATAATATAAAAATTAGATATTTAATATTTTAAAATTCATAAATTTCTTTGAAATCTTCAATGTATTTTATACTCAAAACAGTTCTCAACTTCTAGCCACATTCTTTTTTTTTATTTTTGAGACAGAGTCTGACACTATTGCCCAGGCTTGAGTGTCGTGGCCTTACCCTAGCTCACAGCAACCTCAAAATCCTGGGCTCAAGTGATTCTCCTGCCTTAGCCTCCCAAGGAGCTGTGACTATAGGTGCCCACCATGATGCCTGGCTAATTTTTCTGTTTTTAGTAGAGATGGGGTCTTGTGCCCCATTTCAAGGGCTTTGTTTTTCCAGCCTAAAAATGCTTTGTAGGTCAAAGGATCATGTTAATTGGTATCTATTTACTTAAACAAAAATTATGGTACTGGTATTTAGAAGCACAATGAAAAGTCCCATATAATATAGCTAATAGGTGAAAAACATGTCCAGACTGTTAATGTTTGTTTAGTCATGTATTGTCACTAATATAAAAAATATGTATTGTCAAAGAATGTCTTGGAGAGCTAGTTAAAGCAAGAAACCAATTACGCCCTAGCGGTATACATAAGAATTTATAAAATTAAAATAAATATTGGGAATATAAGACATTCATAATTTGAGGGCTATTAAGAGATTTTACTTACAAGTCCCTACAAGTAACTTAGAGACTTATAGTTTAGTTATCAATCAGTAGTTCTGTGTAAGTTTGAGTTTCAATGAAAATATTCTAGCCTTCGGTGGCCTATGTCTGAGAAAAATAACATTGAGTGTTATCTTTAAAAGTATTTAAAACATTTCCATGTTTGGTCCTAGACCAAAGAGCAATTCCAAACATCTAATCATGGAACACCGGCTCTCTGTGGATCTGACACTTGCCTGACTTGCCTGCCCTCCCAATCACCCTAAAGCTCTCTTCATTACATATTGTACGCTCCAGCCTAGAAAACTGCCCTTGTATATATTTTTATCTCTTCTCGTAATGCCATTGTCCTCTCATCATTTCTGTCTAGAAAATTTCTACATTTCAAAACTCGATGTTTTCTACATTGCTGTATTTTTTTCATATATCCCAGTTCTGTGCTACCAGCATAAAATGAGTATAGGACTATCTAAATATTATTTGTAAATATATTATTCCCAAATATTATTTGTATTTCAATTTCTTAAGTGTAACATACATATTATAGGAGCTTTTACATCAAACTGCTCACCAGATTCATTATGTTACTTAACTCCACATCCTTATCAAAAAATGATGATAATTATAGTAAAGTTGTTTAGGGGATTGGATGACATGTCAGTTAAGTAGCAATGCATGAAAAGCAATAAACAGAAAATGTTAAGCCATCAACACGCTTATCTCCAAAGCCTACTTCAATGTCCAGTGTCCAACATATGACAGTACTTAAACATTTGCTGAATTAACCAATAAAAGAAGGATTTCATCATTGCTATAAAAAAAAGCAAATGCTTAAGAACCTCTGAATAAAGATTAATAAGTTTAGAAATGTTCTATGTATTTTAATAGAATTACTTAAAAACTACCCACTTACACAGAACTTAAATTAATAAGCCACGTAAGTGACATGAATTTTAAATTTAGTAAAATGGAGTTTACTCTTCTTAAAAAACCCATCTACATACTTAAAAGTGAAAAAAATCCACATTCCTCCATATAAAAGACTTAACATGCAACAAAAAATAAAAATTCTGGAGAAAAATTTGGGGAAATGACAAAGAGTTTCCTACCATTTATAAAAAAACAAGAAACTCTGGCCAACTAAAAAGGATCAACAACTGAAAAATGGGACAACTCATACAAAAGCAAATGCAAATGGCCAATAAACACAAAAAGATCCTCAACCTTTCTGGAAAGAAATCTGCCGCTATCTTTAAAAATCAAAAATATATTTTTCTTATGATATGACAATACCTTTTCAGAAATCATATCTCAAGAATAAAAGCATCAGTTCTTTAAGATGACTGTAGAAGATTTAGGGGAGAGGAAAAAATAGAGTGCACATTATCTGTAATAGCAATATTTTATAAAACAAGGGGAGACTGGATGTGATGGCTCAAGCTTGTAATCACAGCACTCTTGGAGTCCAAAGCAGGAGGACTGCCTGAGTTCAGGAGATCAAGACAAGCCTGAGAGTAAGACCCAGAGCGAGACCCCTGATTAGCTGGGTGTGGTAGCACTCAACTATAGTCTCTGCTACTCTGGAGAACTAGGGCCGAAGGATCCCTTGAGCCCAGGAGTTTCAGATTACAGTGATGCCACTGGCACTCTACCCAGGGCAACGGAATGAGACTTTGTCTCAAAAAACAAAGGGAATGCTCAAATGACTGAATTAATTACGATAAATCATACAATGAAACACATACACAGGTCTGCTCTAGCTGACTTAGAGAGGCTGCCACAATGTATAAGAAAATAGAGGGAGAGAAAGAAAGAGGCTAAAGTATATAACAGGGTCTCATGTTCTTAGATGGAGTAACATCTTTTGCCAAGTTCATAAGAAACAGAGAAGTATAACCATCTAGCTAAAAATGATAAAGAAGGGGCATTAAGGAAAAAGGATGTCTGCATTTCCATTTATGATAATTTGATGGGAGGGACATTTCATGTATGTAAAATACGAAATAATAATTTCAAAATGTTAATGATGGTTATTGTAGGATTCTGAGATTTCTGTATAATAGGAACATTTAATAATAACCATCCTTCCAGGCCAGGCACAGTGGCTCACGCCTATAATCCTAGCATTCTGGAAGCCAAGGCAGGCAGATCGTTTGAGCTCACAAGTTCTAACCAGCCTGAGCGGGAGCAAAACCCTGGCTCTAAAAGTAGCCCAGCATTGTGGAGCACCTGTAGTCCCAGCTACTTGGGAGAGGCTGAGGCAAGAGGATCACTTGAGCCCAAGAGTTTGAGGCTACTGTGAGATACGACACCATGGCACTCATACTGAGTTTGACAAAGTGAGACTCTGTCTCAAAATACTAAAAATAAAAAATAAAAAACAACCATTCTTCCCACACAACATCAGGGGAGAAAAATCAGGCGTTTTGTCTGTGACGGAGGGGAAAAATAACTGTGCTCCCCTTTCACGCAATATCAGTTAAATGTTCACAATTATATTTGTATTTTCAATGTACAAAACAGAAGTGGCTACTTATTCCCCTATACAGTCAAAAGACTTAGTCCTTTCAACAAATGTTACTCCTACTATACTTGTATCAAAGAAAAACATACATCCTTCCCACAGTGTCTTGTTTTTATTGTCAGACGTGAACAAAATAAATTGACAGTAAACATGGCACACACTTCTAAAAATAGCCTCTATTTC
This sequence comes from Perodicticus potto, assembly GCA_963574655.1. NCBI lineage: Eukaryota > Metazoa > Chordata > Mammalia > Primates > Lorisidae > Perodicticus > Perodicticus potto. Next base: position 4,412 of record CAUYRH010108491.1, read on the forward strand.
GGTACACAACCATGAAGTAATTAAACAGCACTGATTTCTGGAAAGCATATTTTAGATATCTTAGCTTTACTGAGTATAGGTTTATTTTTAAAGCTGCTTATAAATACCATAGTCTTTAAAAACAAATCAAGTCTGTAAAATGTGTACAATGATGAGAATAAATAGTACACAGTTTTAAAAATTGTGGTAAACAGAACATAAAAATTACCATCTCAACCATTAAGTATAAAGTTCAGTAGTAAACCAATCTTTTTGAGGAAACATTTATTGTTATTTTATCAATGTTTTATACATTTTATTTATACTGTTTTAAAAAGTAAGGAAATTCTGATACATGCTACAAAATGGACAAACCTGGAGGACATTATGCTAAATGAAATAATCCAGAATGCAAAAGAATACTATGATTCCATTTACATGAGGCACTCAGAGAGGTCAAATTCAGAGACAGAAAGTAGAATATTGGTTGCCAGGGCTTGGTGGAGAAGGAAATGGGAAGTTATTGTTTAAGGAATATGGAGTTTTAGTTTTACAAGATGAAAAGAGTTCTGAAGATATATGGTGGGTGAATGTATGCAATACAATTGAACTATACACCTAAAAATGTTTATAACATATGGCTTGTGGTTCTAATTGTGGAATGGCAAACATACATAATCAAGATTCTTACGTCCAAGAAATAAACCCAGAGCTAATGGAAAGCTATAAATGAACTTGGTTACTGGTATTACTTCTCTGACCTTCAATCCTACTACAGAAATCTTGGCAATTGCTTCAGGAAAAAAACAAATGAAAGAAGCAGATTGGTTCACCTCCCTTCCTGTACAGTATTTTCAAACTTTCCAGTCCTTAAAAAGAATACTGAATGGATTAATAAACTGTGGTATATATACATTGTGTAATACTATTCAGCCATAAAAAAAATGCTGGAGACTACATATTTTGTATTAACCTGAATGAAGTTGGAAAACATTCTCCTTGTAAAGTATTACAAGAATGGAAAACAAAGTGTCCGATATACTCAATACTAATATGAAACCAGTAAACAAACAAATACACACCCACACAAGAGAAAAACACAATTAAACTCAAGTGTGGGGGAGGAGGGAGGGATAGTGATGGGCTCCCACCTAACAGGCACACAAGATGGGGATATATGGCACACCTTCTGGGGGGAGGAGCACCACTACAACTTGGATTTTACCTAACAAACACAAATGATGAAACCTAATCGTCTGTACCCTCATATTAATCTGAAATCTTTAAAAAAAGAAAAAGAATAATATTTCTCATGTTCATACCATGAACTTTTTCTCAGAAATACTTTACCTTGGCAAATGAGAAGAACAAGGCTCTGATATACAGGTTACACCATTACTCAAACTTCTAAAGAGATTATTTCAGATACAGGTGGGCCACAACAGAAACCTAGCCTGATATATCTTCTCAGAAACTTTCCTGAACGTGTGATACCTACGGATAATACATAAATCCAACTATAGCTACACTTAAGTTAATGGTAATTTTTTTTTTTTAAGGGCTAAAAACATGGAACACTTCACGAATTTGCGTGTCATCCTTGCGCAGGGGCCATGCTAATCTCTATCGTTCCAATTTTAGTATATGTGCTGCCCAAGCAAGCACGTTAATGGTAATATTTTAATAAACATATGGCAGCTTATGTTTGAAAAAAATAAAAATAAATTAAAATGATCAATTTTATGTTATATGTATTTTACATTAACAAAAATTAGGGGAAATAACCTATTTAAGACAGAATTATCATTCATTATACAATCCATTTAGCTCTCAACTCTCTAACAGTATTTGGAGCTTTGATATTTATTAATCCATTCCATGTAAAACAACCCAAAGTTTCAAATTCCTCTGACAGTGCTTTCCTTAAAGAAAATGAAAAAACAACACAAAAAAGCTGTGGAATGTAGTTAAGTTTAAAGGGAAATTTATAGTTTTAAATGCTTTCCCTAGGAAAAAAGGTCTAAAACTAATGATCTCACCTTACATCTTAAGAAGTTTCATGGTGGAAAGGGATAAGTGGAGAGCAAATTTAGAAAGGAAATAATAAAGATCATCAGAGATTAAATAAAAAAGCCAAAAAAAAAGATACACCTTTAGCTAGATAAGCAGTCTAGATAGACTACAGCCTTTGTCCCACTGGGCTTAATCCTACCAACCACCTCACTTTTTGTATAGCCTATGAACCGAGAATTGTTTTTTTTACATTTATAAATGGTTACATTCAAAGCAGATGCTACATTTCTGCCTATTGTTCTGAAAAGCCTAAATTATATACTATCTTGCCCTTTATGAAAAAGTTCCTAAGCTAGACTGTTCAAGAAACACAAGTAAGGTACAAAAAGAAGAATATTATCAACCTATGTTAATAAACTTAACAACTTTAATGAAATTTGTAACTTTTTGAAAGAAAACTGGCTCAAGAAGAAACAAAATCTAAATAGTCAATATCAACTAAAGGAATTAATTTAGTGATTTAAAACCACACCTACACACACATACAAAAATCAATCCCAGGCCTCTGCAGCTTCACTGGTGAATTCTATCAAACATTTATAGAAGAAATAATGCCAATCCTCGCACATTCTGTCAGAAAATAGGAAAAAGGAACATTTTTCAACTCATTTTATGAGGCCAGTATTACGCCCAAACAAGTCAGGTAAAGACAAGAAAATTATGGACTCGTGAACATCTGCACATATCATTAACTACATTAGCAATCTAGCAATATAATATCATTTATCCTTTTTAACAGTATATTACCCTATTTAACCTATTTTATTTATCCTATTTAACAGTATAGTTTATGCAAAGAATGCAAGGCTGGTTTAATGTCTAAAAATTCATTGATATTATACTATTATAATATAATATTATATAATAATATAATATTAATATTATAGTAATATAATATTACTATTAGTAATAATAGTTACTTATAACTATTAGTAATAATAAAATATTACTAATAGAATGAGGATATGATCATCTATCTCCACAGATATAAAAAAAGCTGACAAAATTCAATAAGGATTTTTGATAAAAACTCAATTCTCAGTCAACTTGGAATAGAAGTAAAGAAGACTATCTTTATTCACAGATGACCTATTTGTGTATATAGAAAATTCTAAGATGATTATTAAAAAAGCAAAACTACCTACTAGAACTAATTTTAAGTTGGCACACAACTGAAAATATATAAAAATCAATTTTATTTCTATACATAAATAATGCCAGAACAAACAGCCAAACATATTTGGCAAAAAGTATTTGACTTTAGGGAAATGAACTAATAGACTAAAGATGGATGTAGTAGAGAAGCCCATTTTGTTATATTTTCATACTTGTTGATTAAGTTATCTAGATACTAAATTTTTAAGCTATGCTCCTAGCAGAAGCCTTTTTTAAATGAAATTTTATACGGACCCTCAAAATATAGCATAAAAGTAGAACTGAATTACAACCTGAGGAAGACCCTAGAACTCAACCTCTCCATTTCCTACTGAGTTAACTTGGGAAGAACAATGACAACAACAACAAAAAAGGGCATTGTGGTGGGGGCCTGTAGTTCCAGCTACTTTGGGAGGCTGAGGCAAGAGAATCGCTTAAGCCTAAGAGTTTGTGGTTGCTGTGAGCTGTGACACCACAGCACTGTACTGAGGGTGACAAAGTGAGACTCTGTCTCAAAAAAAAAAAAAAAAAAGTTGATCTAGACAACAGAACTAAGATAAAGATATAAATGTTCTTTTTAAAAAACATTGTTCTAGCCAGTCACAGGGGCTTATGTCTATAAGCCAAGGTGAGAGGACTGCTTAAGTCCAGTTTAAGACTAACCTGGGTAACATAACAAGACCCACCTTTGTAAAAAATTTTGAAAAATAAGCTGTGTGTGGTAGCACACACCTGTAATCTCAGCTATTTGGGAAGGCTGAGGCAGGAGGCTCATTTGAGCCTAGGAGTTTGAGGTTGCAGTGAGCTATGATCGTGCCACTGTACTTTAACCAGGGCAAAAAGAGTATGACCCTGTCTCACACACATATATATATATAAACAAAACACACTGTTCAACCACCTTAATAAATATACACACACAATCAGAAGCAGCAGAAAACAAGATCTACAGGTTTGTTGCATTAAAGTCATGACAACCAGCCAGCTCAACAACAGCCTGCCTACTATGTGGATAGCACGGCACAGTACAAGAGAGAGTAAGAAAGGATATGTATGTAACAAATAACTTGTTCTGAAACCAGAGGACTGAGATGATTTCTCTTACACTCAGTATAGTATTCATAAATACTATTCCTACTATACTTTTTTTAACTGCTTGGTAAATAAAAAAGGAAAACAGGGAAAAGTACAAGTATAACAAACCCTGAGCCAGATCCTTTGGGATAGTATGTTTTGGAATTCAAAATATTTTGGATTTTACAGGGGGAATGTAGGGCATGTACAAATTACATAATATTCCTAGAGTGATCTGGGTAAGTACCCAGTACTTATTCAGAAACATTAACAATTCTGTAGTAAATTCTATGTAGTTATAGTCTGTGAATGAATATTAACTGTAATAAATAAAAACAATAGCTTTATAATTCAAATTAGGTGTTACTGTCAATGCATTTTCATGGAAAAAAGATGTTTTATGTTTGGAGATTTTGGAATGGTTGACCTATATCACCATCTAAGCCTGATGCTCAAAGTATCTGTAAATCTATCAAAGGGGAATAAGAAAAAGTAAAACCTTCTATATTTTTTTAGGCTGCTATTTAATATATGTGGTGGCCCCTGAATACACAGTAATTTACAGCCATGCACTGTTTATCCACCATCATATATAGAAATCTTAGGCAAATTTCTATTCTCAAGGAAAATAAATAAAATACAAATGAAGACAATTCTAATTTTCTTCAGTAACTTATTTCATTATCTAATACCTGTTAACAGAATAACATTAAATCTTAGGCCTATAAACAAAACTCAAAAGAGATCTCCCTGTGATCTTCCACATTTCAGAATACATAGGATGTGAAGCTGGAGATCCTTTCTGACCTCTGGACTCAAGCCTGTGCAACTTGTTCAGAACTGGAGGTCATTACTTAAGTTGGTCTTCATGTTTATTATAGGAAACAGAACTTGCTCAAATTCATAGACATGTGGATGAAGTTTATTTAAAGCTCCTAAGGAGTGGCCCATTTTTATGAGAAGATTCCAAAGAATTAATGAATAGGTATATACTATTTAATAAGTTGTCAAAACATCAGAAACCATATGGTGAAACCGATTTATTATTCAGAGGTAAGACATTTTTGTATATATGTGGCTACACATCATGCCTCATGATGTAAATTCACTTATTTGCATTTGGTAAGGAAGCAATGGTTATCTATTATATATATATGCATACATATATATTATCGTTTATAAATATGTGGCAAACATACAACTTTGTTTGCTGGACCTGTTACAAAAGATGAATGAATTGTGAATGACCTGTCCATACCCTGTTTTTCCCATGAACTCTTTCTGGTTTTGGTAGATACTTTTGGAGAACTTGAAGGTTTTCAGGAGTACATGCATATATACATATGTACTTCTGCTGTATTGCAATAGCAATAGCATTAATGCAATAGCATTACAGCAGAAACACAAAATAGCTAAGGAAATCCTTTATAATAGTCTACTATTTCCAAATAGATGAAATTCTTTCTTAGTAAAAGCCAATAGAGGTTTTATAAAGCTACCTAAAATAATCTGAAGTACAACTTTTTTTCCTGCAAAAATTACCACAACCACTTTCCTTATGAAAGTTGTATTTGAAAGCAGCCATCAAAATACTAACCTCCTGTATTCCAAGGCAAAGATAATAGATGCTGTCAGGTGCATAACTCTCTCCATTTGGCCTTCGGATCTCATTAACAAAATGAGCTAACCCAAAGTTAAGCTCAGCTGTGGTGTGAGAGAGCAGATCCTCTTTTAACTTTACTGATTTAGCTAAAAAGAATTAAAATTAAAAATTGCTATTATTTAATGTTATTATTAAGGAAACTATGAAATTATTTTTTCATCTATAAAAAACTTTAAAATGCATTCTTAGAATTATTTTAAACTACATTTTTGTTTCTTTAAATTAAAAGTAGAAATGTTGATTTTAGAAAGATCTTAAGAGAAATGAAAACACTTACGAGATTTTAGCTCATCTAGTATCAGAAGATCTTCATGAAGTTGCCTAGTTTTTACCCAGTGTTTCCATGCATTGACACCATATGTATATTTGAAAGGAAAGCTGCATTCTGAATTGTCAGAACTATCATCATGAGACTGGTATCCTGACACAGCTTTTCTCTTGGCTCCCTGTTAGTAAAACACCACAGTAAAAATCTTTGTTTTTTAAGTCTATGTTAAGTCATGACTTTATTGTATGCCACACTGCTCAACAAAAGCAAATTATAGTTGACCCTTAACAGAGGTCTGAACTACATGGGTCCACTTATATGCAGAATTTTTTTCAATAACGTTACACCGAGTGTCTCCTCTACCACCTCCTCCTTCTATTGCCCCTAAGATAACTAACCCCTAGCTAACCCCTCCTCCTCCCTCCTCAGTCTACTTAATGTGATGATGTCCATGAGAAGATTTTTATGATGACCCACTTTCACTTAATGAACAGTAAATAAATTTTCTCTTCCTTATGATTTTCTTGGTAACTTTGGCTCTAACTTACTTTATTTACTGGAAGAATGCAGTATATAAAAAAAGTGTTAACAGACTGTCTACACTATGGATAAAGCTTCTAATCAACAGCTAGGCTATTAACTTTAGGGAGTCAAAAGTTACATGTAAATTTACTGGGGGCAAGGGAGTGGGCCAGGGCTGATGAGGTGTGGTCAGTACTCCTAAACCCCCACATTGTTTAATTGTCATCTATAACATTTACTTGCTTAGAACTGGCTGGTATTCCTGAATCTGACAATAGTTAGTTATCTATAACATTTCTTGAAATGTATTTCCAGGAATGTGATGTTTCTGCAAAAATCATCTTGTACAATAAAATCATATTAAATTCTCTGCTATAACAGTCACCAATGATAAGAAAATAAATACAAGACTATTAATAAACTAATAACCTAAATATTAATGTGAGAAACTTTGGAACTTTTTAACAACTCCACCTTGTAGGGAATGACACTCCTTTCCACTATCTTGGTGTTTATACTAGAGAAGTTTCTATTTTGACGTTGTCCAACTTAATCTACTTTCTTCCTTTCCTTCCTTCCTTCTGCTTTTGTTTGGTATCATATCTAAGAAACTATGCCTAATCCAACATCATGAAGATTTAGGTCTATGTTTCCTTTCAAGAGTTTTACATTTTTGACACTTACATTAGGTCTATGACCCATTTTGAGTTAATTTTTGTTTGTGGTGTCAAATAGAAGTCCACCTTCATTCTCCTCCAGGTACTCCTTTTTAAGTTTTTTTTGTTTTGGGGAAAATTTTCTTAAGGTGTTTTTAATCTTGCTTTATATTGGAAAACAGAAGCAAAAAGTTGTTGAATATTAAAGAATATTAATATAATTACACCTGATAATACATTTAGATGTGGTCTATATGCACGATCAAACTGTCTACCATGTCTTTTATGTGCTGGCATGCTGAAAAGAGACCTGATATAATAAATAGGGCATCACAGTCTCATCTGATGAAACTAATGAAGAAAGCAATTTGAGAAAATAATCTTAATTTGCATCACAAGAATTGAATGTTAGCAACTATTTTTCTGTATCTTATATCAAGATAAATTTAAAAAGAAAAACTGTTAATATTCACTCTTCTTCTGTAATGACTAAATCTGAGATATTTTTATTACTTAGAAATAAATTAATTCTTAAAATCTCTTTCAACCTAGAAAACTAATTATCTTCCCCATATTCTCAGGATACTGGAAGATCAATGTATTGTTCTCTGTAGTTAGAGATATTGCTATAAAGAGGTACTAAGTAAATGTAAGAATACTATTAAATTTTGTACCTTTTTTTTAGATCGAGGTCTAGGCTGTTCCTCATATTCCTCTCCAAAAACAGGTGGTAACAAAAATTCATTTTCCATATCAAGCTCCTCAGCAGCTGACAATCAAATCAGAGGAACTTTTATTTCAACTGTAATACCACAGGTTTATGTGACATAAAACACAGCCAACAGAGAACTAACCATAGAACGTAAAAAGCATTCATATATTGGGACAAGCTGGACTGGATTGCGGAGTAAATGACTCACTTTTCCTAACATGGTCTGTGAATTCTAATAAACTCTGTTCAGGCTCCTAAAAAAACCTTATATATAATGAATATTAATGTGGAATTTCATGGAAATGTGTTTTATCAGAAAAATTATTATAATCTAAAATTCAATTATTAGCTCCAAATGGTCTTGGTGCAAATGTTTCCACCTATTCATTTTTTTTTCCAAAAACAAAATGCTTTACATTCTACTTAATATGCTCATTAGCCTCCATAGATTAAGAAAATCAACAATGAAAAATCAGGCACATGTCTCACACAAAAGACCAGAAAATAATTTTTCCCTCTGAAGGTGAACTTCATTTTCAAAGTCTTAGAAAAATGCTATCAATATTTTTTAAATTAAAGATGACACAAATGCTTCTTTATTCTCTTATCTTCAAAACTTTCCATAATGAATTATGTTTAGTAAGTTTTTGTTATTGCTTTTTCCAGCCAGGTGTTGCGGGGACTCACACTTATATTCCCAGCACTTTGGGAGGCCAAAGTGAGGCCAAAGTGGGATCACTTGAGCCCAGGAGTGCAAGACCAGCCTGGGCAACGAAGCCAGACCTCACCTCTACCAAAAATAAAAAAATCAGGTGGGCATGGTAGTACATGCCTATAGTCCTCACCACTTGAGAGTTAGACAGAGGATCACTTGACCCCAGTTAGTTGGAGGCTGAAGTGAGCTACAATGATGTTGGTAAAGAGTGTAGTGTAGCCTAGACAACAAAGTGTGACCACGGTTTATAAATGTCTAAGAAATTCTTTTAAGTCCCTACAATTCAATCCCATATCTCACTCCAGAAGTTAACTGTTAGTTTGATTTCAGTAAAAGAGAGAACACTAGGTATGAACACTAGAGGCAATGAATGATATGAACATTAAATGGTAAATGCTCAAAACCATAGTATGACTTCAGTATAAAACTAAATTTTATAACCATAAAGTATGACTTTAGTATAAAAATAAATTTTATAACCATAAAGTAGCATTTTGAGTACCTCTGGGAAAATCTATCTCAATATCCAAATCTGGTTCATATGGTACATCAGGCATGTTGGACTGTGTCTCTGGGTCAGTGTTCTTCAAGAGATCCGAACCAATTATATCTGTCTCAATAATTACACCTGTAATCAATCCATAATATCATTAGAAATCAAAACAGAAAACCCCAACAGCATTTAAATTTAATCTGGCAAAGGGAACTTACTTACAAATGCAATAAATATATAAATACTTATATCACAAAAGGAAAAAGAGACACCTATCAAAAACACAAACTACTCTAAATTTAATAATTACATCAACATAAGTATATGAAAACATCCCATAAATGTTGATCACCCCCCTTTCAAAATTAATGTATGCTTTGGTAGTAATACAAGTCTAATATGTAGAGTATTTCTAAATGCAATCTCTTGTCAGAAATAAACTAATGAGGATAGATAACTGCAAAGCTCAGCACCCATTTTTAATTCTGATCATTCAATATATGCTTATTCACAACTGCCTTCTAATGTTTAGACGAGCAACTTCCAAAATAGTTTTATATTGTAACCACAGTAAGAAATGTATTTTATCTAGTACACACTACAGGGTGATTGTGGGAGACAGAAAGATAAACACATGCATACACAAGGAAAACAGAAGTTTTATAAAACAACTTATCCTTTCTATAAGGGATTCATGCTGACATTTATTTTTTATAGTTCCACTTCATTTTTTAAAAAAACAAAAAACACTGGTCACAACTCACTAAATTAATTTTACAACTCCTTAATTCAGTGCTTCAGAAACATTGTCATATTATAAAATATAGAGAAAATTATAGTATTTTGATTGTTCTCTAGAGTAAAGCGAATTAGGCAACTTTCAGTTGAAATAGGACTTCAGGGTTAAGGGTAGGAATAAACATTCTAGGCAACTTAGAACCATTTTATCCTACAACATACTCATCATGCTATACCAGGAAGAAAGTACTGCCCTGAGAGGTTAAAATAAACTCCAGTTTAGAAAAACGCAAGTTATGTTATTAGTATAAGCAATAAAACAATATTGGGAATAACTACTACAAAATGAGAGTTTGGATCTTATTGGAGCCTGCTACAAGTTAGTTTTATGCCTGCACTACTCGATTAACAAGAGTAATTCTGAGATGATTTTTTTTGAGTCAACTTTTGTTAAAACGGGGACCATACAAATACCTGTTGGAGATCAGGCTAAGTAAGAGGGCATCTGGCTACATACAGTATAGATCTCTTGATATAAAATACACTTTTGTTATACTGCTTTCCCCTACTGCCATATTAAGTTGAAGCACAATGATATGCCCTGCAAAGTACTGTAACAATTACACCACTTATAGAAAACCAACGATACACTTATGCACAAGGCATAATGCAGTGTAGCTCACTATTGATGTTGGTCGTCTCTGTTTTCCCCTCATCTTCAGTCATCATATCTGTCATTGTAAGCAACTCTGTATCAAGAGAATCTGAAGAAACTTTGCTTTTTAGCTCCTCAATTGCTGCAGGGATCTTCTCACTGCTGTCCAATGGAGCAGGCAAAAAAACAGGAACTGGCACCTAATTAAGCAAAGCATAAGGACACAATGTGCACAGAGCAAACACGGACATCTACTAAACTTCACTCTCAATGACAAACATATACCTGATTAAACACAAAGCAACAACAAAGGTAGGATGCAGTGGCTCACACCTATAACCCCTGTACCTGGGAGGCCAAAGCAGGAAGATCCCTTCAGCTCAGGAGTTCTAGAGACCAGCCTGCGCAAGACTGACATCCTGTCTCTACTAAAAATAGAAAACTAGCCAGACATTATGGTGAGCACTTGTAATCCCAACTACTCGGGAGGCTGAGGCAGAAGGATCACTTGAGCCCACGAGTGTGAAGTTGCTGTGAGCTAGGCTGATGCCCCCCCATCCAAAAAAGGAACAACAGAGATTCGACCAAATCTAAATTAACTGTCAAAGCAAAGTCAGTTTTACTAGCTTCAATAAGCTAGTAAATGACACTAAGTAAGTCACTAAGGATAACTACAGGAGTCCCTCAGTATCTGTGTGGGACTGGTTCTAGGACTCCCCACAGATACCAAAACCCCAAAATCCACCCATGCCCAAGTCCCACAGTTAGCCATTTCCATAAATACAGATTCCACATCCTTCAAATATTGTATTTTTAATCCCATTTGGCTATGGAGTCAACCATATTCATTTTTGAAAAATCTGGGTGTGTAACTGGACAGGTAAAGTTCAAACCCTTGTTGTTCAAGGGTCAACTGTATATATTTTTTTCCAACTGTACTTGATAAATCTCAAACTGAAAACAAACTTAAAATGTGACTTACAGGAACAGGAACTGTAGTGGGAACAGGAATATTCTGACTGTACATGTGCATAGGTACTGGGACATACACAGGCACAGGGATAGGCACCGGAACATACTCTGTCTTCCAATTATCATCTAAAAACACAAAATGAGTTTAAGGAGCAATGTTAACCAGCATTTACATATAGCTACTCAATGACAGACGATTTGATAACAAAGACTTAACTATCTCAGTACTCATTTAACCCCTTGAACACTCAGAAGCATGTGCCTACATTTCTACAGGCATTATTTGTTAGCAAACATCTTGTTTGACGCCTGTCAGTATTGTTCACAGTCAAAAGGTTGAAAGAAATTCTGTTTTTACAAAATTGGGTTACTTAACAACAGAGCAAAACAGAAGGCAGAAGTTGTTCTAACTTATAGAGAACAAACACAGGATTTTGGCTTTTTTTTTTTTTGTAAAGAAGTAAAACATCCTGTAAAAAACTACGGTTCCAAACACCCTACCAGACTCCCCTCAATTCTCTCCAAGAGTCTATTTAATCAAACAATTAGAATATAGCAAACACTATAAATATGATGAAAATATAGTATATTTGAATTATTTCATCTCTTCTGACAGGAAAAAACAGAATTGTTACTAATACAGACCACATATAAAGAGATGATTTTCTCAAAGGGAATAGGGTAATTTTTTTTTTTTTTTTTTTTAAAGAGACAGGGTCTCACTCTGTTGCCCAGACTGGAGTGCAGTGGCATGATCATAGTTCAACTTTGGCCTTGAACTCCTGCCTGTGATCAAGTGATCCTCCTGCCTCCGCCTCCCAAACAGCTGACATCAAAGGCATAGACCACCACACCCAGCTGAATATTTTCATTTTCATTCTACAGATTTTCGGTTTTTATAGAGATGGAGTCTCTCTGTTGCTCAACTACTGGCCACAAGAAATCCTCCTACCTCAGCCTTCCAAAATGCTAGGTTACAGGTGTGAGCCACTGTACATGGCCTATTTTAATAGGTCTTAGACCCAAGGAAATCTGTGAAGCAAATCTTTTCACTTATGACATAATTTATATGCTAGGCTTTTATCAGAGATTGATTAAAAATGATTTTAAATGAAATGCTGTATTCTCAAGTATTAATAGTATCTAAAATTAGATAAGCAAAAGCATCAGAACATGACAAATTGACCAAAGCAATCTTTTCTGTAGCCTGTCATTTGAGAAAAGCAAGTATTTCATTAAGTGAGGTATAACTACAGGAAGTATATACATCAAATTTTTCTAAATTACCTGTCTGACAAGATTTGGTCTGCATGTGAGGTTTACAGTAAGTAGCTTTTGTCATTGTTAAAGGTTTACAAAGAACGGCCTTGTTCTTCATTTCTTTGTTGGGTGTTGGAGAAGGAGGTGGTGCTGAACCCTATGAAAAAGCAATGAGAAACATTTTTATTTTTGTCTCTAATTTTCATTACCTCCTAATGTTAATGAATTTCTGGTTCTAGGCCCTAAGAAGGGAACACATACACACAAAAGTGCAAAAGTATAACCAAATTATGCTATTATTACTATGTTCACCACAGTCTTAACCTAGAAGGATCAAGGTGACTGCATTCTAACTACTAGCAAAGTAGCAGAAATTGTTCATTCTACAGATTTATGTCACATTCAAAGGACATCATTAGAATGCTTTTATAAAAAAATAAATAGACAATTCTCACTTTTAAGCACAAAATCAGGTTGCAAACCTGAAGTGTGAAAGTAATTAGGCTTTTAAAAAAATAAAAATTTTTTTTTCTAAATAAATAAAAGTTTATTTTAGAAAAAAAGGTGCTTACAGTTATTAGGACTACCTATAATAATACTCTAGCTCCCTCTACTGGATAAACAGCTTGAACCAATAGTAAATTTGAGAAGATAAGAAAAATGATGCAAAGAATTACCAAAGATTATCATCAAATTTTAAGTTGTACTTTTCCTGAAGCCCTGCAATTGTAATTTCAAAAACCTATACTATAGCTGTAGTCTCTCACATATTTTGTACTAAGTTCACTGTAGCATTATTTTCAATGCAAACAAATCAAAAAAATGACACAAATAAAATCTGAAATAAGCTGAAGATCTGAACACAGAGGACTAAAGGTAAGATGTTCTCCATACCACCTACTGATATGGGAAAAATGCAGATACAGAATTCAGGGCAAATATGTTCTAGGGTTACACCAAATGCTAAATTCACAAATACTGAACATTGCTGCAAGGGGAACAGGTTCCTAGGGGCCTCTGGTGACAATGCTTTCATCAACTGTTCATTATATAACCCTGTTAAAGATACTTTATGCAGTATTTCTTTATAGTAAAATGTTATTTCATTATAGCATTTTTGTGTAATATACTAAGATTATCAACTCTTTAACTCAGTCACATACAAATACAGACATAATACAAGCAGCACACATGTTGCACAGCACTCAAACATCACACGCACTATACATGCACACTGCATAGCACTCATGACACACACGGTACAGCAAGCACTCACACGGCACACATGCTGCGCAGAACTCAATGTGGCACACACACTACACACAGTGCTCACACAGCCTACACATACTTTACAGTACTCACATATAGTAAACATATTGACACATGGTGGATACTGCACATTAAAATTTTGGGAAAAAAATTAAATATTAAGCATTTAAAGTTTTATAAAAACATTTAACTAGAATTTTACTTTTGATCAAGCCACAGGACATGTGATGGGTGCAGTATGCTGTGTGGTTCAACTTGACTTTGGCACATCCCATGGAAACCATGGTTGGTAAAATAGGCTCTTGCGCCTTATTGATAGTATCAGCAATTTTCCCTTCCAAACTGGCTCCAAAAATCATGTCAGCCTTGTTTGCTTAGCTTCTCATCTCAAATCTTTTAAGCATCTCAAGGCACTTTGGAAATGGTGCTTAAATTTGACACCATTCTCAAATAGAGGGTCCAATTTTTCCACGTCATTGCCAAATTTTCCCAAGACGGCATTCTATTCCAGCATCATCTTCCTTCATGTCACCAAAGCCTTCTCCACTCATTTACCGTGTGATACATAAGTTTTTAACATTGTTCTTTATGACTTCTATAACGCCTTCAAACCCTGTAAAGCTTTTAGCCCAGCCAAACATTTTTCCAAAGGTTATTGATAGTATCCTGCTTAACACTGTCCCCACGCTATGTCACCATAATCAAGAAGTTATATATTGTGAGTGACTTCCAGTAGTCCTCCATGGTGACGGCTTTGTTGGCATTTAGTCTCACAAACCTTCGTAAAAAGCTCTCTCATGTAGCGTGCCTTGAAAGCTTTCAATATGTCCTGATCAAGAGGCAGAGGAGAGACACAGTGTTTGGGGGCCATGAAAAAAATTCTTGTGTTGGGGTGGGCATTTTCCAGTCCTTATAGCAACAGCTTGGAGCATCCTCTAGTAATAAAACCACTGTGAAGGCAGTTTTCAACCTAGACATAATATTTAACTCCTAGGATAAAGCAATGGTGGAACCAATCCCAAAAATATTTCAGATGCCATTCATCCTTTTTGTCCCCATCTCCAAGGGAAAAAATGTAACGCTTCAGGTTCTTCTTTGTAGGTGCTCATGAATTTTGAACCGTACAGCCGTAGGGTCTGCAGTTTAAAGCTGCCCTTGGGTTTGGTGCACAATAGTAAGGATACATAGTCCCTGAATTAAGTGTCAAGGGCTTTAGAAACCACTTGCATTTCACAAGCTCCTTTGCCAATAATCTTATAAAAGTAAGCCAGTGTCCCTGACATTTAAAACTACCTCTTTCATATAACCCCATTTATGCTTAACACTTCATAGGTATTCTTCCACAACGTCCTGATCTGCAAAACCCACCTCACCTTCAAGTTTAACATTTTTCTCTCCTAATTGTTTTAAAATTTGGGAGCCAAGGAGTTAACACTTTCCTAACCGTAGGTAACATGCTATGAGCTGAAAGCCTCACAACAATGCTCTTCACTATACTTCTTTAAGGTTTGTCATAATCTCATGATCCATGAACTCAGTCACTTTTCTACCTTTTATAGATCAGTGATTTGCAACCAGGGTACCACAAGAGGATCTTAGGTGTGTTGTGAAAAACGTTAAAGACCATTAATTAAATTATTTTTGAAAGACGTTCAAAGCATAGTAAGTATACTATTATTTTTGCTCTTCTTTTTTTGTTCTTGGGGATTCACTGAAGGTACTTTTACTCTTTTTTTTTTTTAATCAACATAATTTAAGTGTGCCATGGAAGTTTAACGAAAAAAGGTTGAAAAACTCTGCTACACATGTTACTTTAGCACTTGGAGGGGGCCTCATGTACAAACTGGCAAAATTCCTTTTCCTTTCTTTAGATGTAATGTATTGCTATTTCATTAATATTGGACTCACTCATAACCGACAACACTTAAATAACTCATGCCTAAAACAAACTTACCTAATACATATTTTCTCCATAAGGCACATAACATGAGCTTTCCTCCTCTTTAGGAACACTACACACCGCTTCAGCAAAACCATTGACAAAAAGCACAAAAATGCAAAAATCATGGCACTAATTAGACCATGAAAAAGATACTAGTTCACAGCACAAAAGGTGAACCAAGAAGGTACAGCCTTGCCTTGATCCACCTCAAGTGGGAACATTCTCATTAGTAACCCAAATGTTTTACCACTTGCAAGTTTGCAAGTGACTGTGAAAATGCAGTCACTTTGGGGGTTACAAATAAATATTGGCAAGTAGGCAAATTTGGAACCCATGTATAATGAGGACTGACTGTACACTGTCCCTACAAATTCTTGGGAGACTGGTTCCAGAGCCACCCCATCCCACCCCCTCCTCTAGCCTCTCCATGTACAGCAAAATCCACACATGCTCAACTCCCACAGTCAGCCTTTGTGGAATGAGTGTATACAAAAAGTAGGCCCTTTCAATCCCACAATCACTGTATTTTTGACTTGCATTTGGCAAAAAAAATCTGTGTAAGTGGACCCTCACAGTTCAAACCTGTGTTACTCAAAAGCCAACTATACTTAAAAAAAAATTACCTGTGGATTTTTTTAAAGACAGGGAAGGGGCGGCGCCTGTGGCTCAGTGAGTAGGGCGCCAGCCCCATATGCCGGAGGTGGTGGGTTCAAACCCAGCTTCGGCCAAAAAAAAAACTGCAAAAAAAAAAAGACAGGGAAGGGTGTATGTTAAACTGTTTATAGTGGGCATCTCATTAGTTACAAATAATACACATGGCCAAAGGGGTGGTCACTAGAATGAGCTTATTTCAGATCATAAGGATTTCAAACCACACATTTAACAAGCTATAAGACCCAGAGTCCTGAATAAGGAGCTAAGGGACTACACTACTGCTTTGTGGTCCCTGGCAAGCCACTCAATCCCTTGTGCTTCAGTTTCCTCAACGGTATAATGAAAAGAATAATTCAGCAAACAGTATCCATTATGTACTGGGTACTAGGTAAGTTTGGTCTGAACTGGAAAATACTGACTTACTGTGGAGTAGAAGGTTGCCAGGTAGATAGGCATAATGACTCCTGAAGTGCTTCCCTTGGATAAGGATGCCAGAAACATCAAGATCCATTACTATCAAATAGCATGTGGAGAGCAGGCAGGGCCCCAACACTCTATAATGTCTGGCAAAAGCACTGCCTATTCTCTTTACATGTCATTACGTATCAATGGCCACTAACAACCTACAAAACTATTAAAATGCTAACATAAAAGCAGAATTTGATGTATTACTCCAAAAGAACGAGACTAAATTAAAAAAGAAAAAAAGCACAGATACATACTGCATTAAGTATTCTCAAATTCAAGAACTCATAAATCTTAGCCACCAACCTGGATCTTCATATCTCTACATGCAAAATAAACACATAATGCAATTAATCTATCCTTTCAACCTAGTTCAACCTAGTTCAACCTATCCTTTCAGTCTCATTTCCCATTATTCCACCTAAGATCCTCTTCAAGGTTGGCCTTCATGAGTAGTTTGCCAAACACAACTGTACTTTGCACTTTATTCTTCTTCCTACTTTTTTCCTTTCTTTTTTTTTTTTTTGAGACAGAGCCTCAAGCTGTCCCCCTGGATAGAGTGTCGTGGCACCACAGCTCACAGCAACCTCCAACTCCTGGGCTCAAGCCAGTCTCCTGCCTCCGCCTCCCAAGTAGCTGGGAACACAGGCGCCTGCCACTACGCCCAGCTATTTTTTGGTTGCAGCTCTCATTGTTTGGCAGACCTGGGCTGGATTCGAACCCGACAGCTCAGGTGTATGTGGCTGGCGCCTTAGCCGCTTGAGCCACAGGCGCTGAGCCTCTTCCTACTTTTTTCATGCCTGACTACACTGTTCCTCAGAATTCTTGGGAGACTGGTTCTTGGGATACCTATGTACCTAGCAACTTTCTACTCCACTGTATAACAGCTTATTCATATCCTTCAGGAACTGACAGTCAATCATTTCAAAAATACTGCTCTGTCTTGAAGATATTCTACTACGGGAACTTCAACTTTAATACCATTTGTATGTCTATCTTCCCACTGTGGGTATAATTAATTCTCCGTTAGCATATGTGAAAGTCTCTGGCATTAACATAATTTCAGCTGAATACTCCCACTGAATCAAGAAAGGAAATTTAAAAATCTTTATTTTTACGATCAGATTAAATTGGCCTAAGTATTTTTTACCCTCACATTACAAACATCACAATTGAGTACTCTACTTAAGCAATACTTACCGTCACTTTGGTTCGGGACGTCTGACAACTCTGATCTTAAAAAAAAAAAAAAAAATTAAAATAAGACAAATATACTTTCTTCAAAACTTTCTAAATCCCTATTTCTCATTAAATCTCACTGACTTAAAATGTTACTAAAGATATTTAGCTATGTTAAGTAAAGAATCTCAAATTTGAAAAGTATAAAAATACAAGGCTAAGTGAATAGAATGAACTCTTTTCTCATTTTATCTCTCTGAAAGTATACATTGCTTTGAGGAAAATACTATGTTCTGAGATTTATGCCTTAAATAAAACACAAAGTCAAAACTTCTAAATGCTTTTTGTTGTTCTTCCCAACCTACTCTCCCAGCACACATAATTTGCTAAAAATATGGTCCTTTTAAAATCGCATCTGACACATGATAGGTAATGACTGTTCTTTTAAAATTGTTAAAAATTCTGTTTAGCTTTTTTCCACCCACAACTAGGCCCTGATTTCTCACTTAGCATTAAATTTTCAAAAAGGAATAAAATAAAAAGCAATACATGTGTAGAAATATCATACAGGGTATTTCAACTCAGAAAATATGTGGATTTTATATTGCTGCTAAAATATCTCCAAAATCTATTCATGATCAGTGCTTTGGATTAAAAACTGAGAAAATACAACCTCATGTTCAGAGTTTTCAATTTATCACCTAAATTATTACATACCATAATGTAAATTTTCAGGTCCTTTCTGAGTTGTCATGTTGGGTTCATTTTGCTGACAGTAGAAACGTAATAAGCAATGTTGATCACAGAAATGTTTCATTTCCCCACGCCACTGCACTCGCTCTTTAAGAGTTCCTTGAGATTTACAACAGTCACATCTTGCAGCCTTAATAAAAAAAAATGAAAGTTTCAGACATTTCAAATAAGATTTAAAATACTAAACATGTATACATATTTTTAAAGATTTCTAAAAGTTTGTGATGATTATTGCCAAATGTGACAAAATAAACAAAAAAATTATAATCATTTATAAACATTAAAAATCCACAATAAATATAAGAAAAAAATGAACCAAATTTATGTAACTGACAAAATTCCTTTGTGTATGTACATACTTACCAGAAGTCAAACACCAGCATTACAAAGGCATACTAACCAAATGAACACTGCTGACCCAAAGTGATATGTTTCAGTATTTTTAAATAACAATTTTGAGAGAATTCTCCTACAAATATATTAAACTAAAAATTTCTCAATAATGAACATATTTCCCAGGTTAGCTGTATAAGACCAGGGTAAGTTTGAAGCAAGCTCTTACAATGGCATGTCAACTTAAATATTTTAGCTTTTCAATAGTTTAATATAAATTTGAAGAAATCTTTAAAGAATACATTAATTTTAATAATGATAACTTTAAGTTCACTGAGTTTTAAAACACTCAGTGTTTAACTATTAAAAAAAAAATTCCTTTAAGAGAGTTGAATTAATGCATCTAAAAAAACTATCAGCCCTACTAGTACATAACTTAACATACAAGAAGAAAAACAAAGCTCTAAAATTCATACACAGATTCAAACTATAATTTTTAAAATTACCTTTTGGCTTAACAGCTTGGAAATTGACAAAAGAACAAATATTAAGTATTTTGCAGTTCATAATAATTGTGGTTGTGGAGTTTCCTTTATTACTCTGAATAATCTTGAGTTTTATACTGTGGATTTTGGATTTTCTCTCTTTGTATCAAAACAGTAGTTCCAAGAATACATATCATGTAAAAATTTCTAGTCAGGAATATTAACAAATGATTGTGCTGGTAAGCAGGCCTTATATAACAAATACGCCCCCAAATTAGTACACAGGCTCTTTTTTCCTCCAAGTCAGATATTTCCCCTACTGAATGTGAAATGAATGAAGATTTATAGTATAAATGATGAAGCTCAAGTGATGCCAGTATCATGTCTCTTGTTATCAAAAGCTTGTGAACACTAATTTTATACTGCTGGTAGGATTATATGGTAATCTGAGTAACAGTAGCACTCAATACCAACTAAGTCATATTTTACTGAATTCTAAAAAAAGTCCCTATATTTAATTCTCACTGACCAAAGATTATTCTTCAAAATAACCAGAGAAGTGGTCTAGGTTCTAATTTCTTTCTCCCTTTTTATAATTCATACTCAAAAAGCACAAAAAAAAGGAAATGGAAGTTTAACATTCTAATTCACTGAGTTTGAACAGGCAAGAATCAAGCAAAAGTGAAGTTGTAGCCTGACTATCTCATGCATGGAGAACCTGAAATACAAGCCCAAAATAATGGATATGCTCTCTAGAATCTTCACAACAGACCTGCAAAACAGGTACCGGAAACTTAAGATACAAAAAGATGGAATGACTTGACTAAGGTCAAATATTAAAAATGGCAGAGACATTCTTCAAATCAGACAACCAAGTCAATCAATACCTGGGTTTCACACTGACCACTAACTAATAAAAACACAATGAGTTGCTATGAATGACTGGAGAATAAAAATCCTAATAAAGTACAAAGGGTAGCAAAAAGTCTTAATATCTAAAATCCAAATTAATCATATAAAATTTATTCAAATCATTAACATGTACTACATTGACTCTTAGTATGTGGTAGTTATTTCCAATTACACAATAATTTAGAAGGCCCAGGGCATAAAACCAAACACATTCCACCCAAAGAATCCAAACAATGGAATCACTTCAACATCAACTTGGTTTTTGTAGAAGCTCCTTTCTTCCAGAAGGCTCAAAACACATTTAGCTAATTTCTCTCCCTCCAAATAAAAAAGGAGCAATATAACATCAATTTGCAAATGGGAACAAAATAGTTATGTATTTTTCAAACTGAAAGGATAATGAGAACAAAACACTAATAATTCCAAGCTTAATGTCATAATCAAACTTTGGAAGTTGTAAACATTATTTATTTATTTACTTAGTTTATTTTGGAAAATCCACTCCTGTAAACTCCTAGTGAAGTGTTTGGAATTAAGCTAAAATATGACAGCCAATTTGAAGATAGTGTTAATGACCATAATTCCTTACCAACACTAACACCACCAACACTCCATTCCACGCTCCACCACACCTGATCCCCAGCCCCTGAGAGCTTATTAACAGAGTACTTTTAGGAAAGCTTAGTATAAGACCTGATATAAAGGTGACTTAACTCCCTGGTTTTAAAAGTACTACATTGTCATTTACTTCATAGTTTTCCCATCATTCTGGTAAATCAAGGATAACATGTTAAGGGTAAAAGAAAAAAACAAACAAAAAAAAAACACCACTGGTTCAAACATAATAAATAAATAAAATCCTAATCCACTCTATCGGCTAAATAGGAATTTCATCTGATCTGACTAAAGGTCACTTAACCACCTCCGATCCAGTCCCTTACCTTACTGAAATTAATTTCCACTTTTCATTTTTCATATATATCCTTGTAACTTTCTTATCTACTCCTTCCTTATTCCACCTAATAGACCTAATTTTGCTGGGAAAAATACGAGTAGTTTACAGACAAAAGAAATTCTTTATGACTTCCAAATATAGCATTCAGAGCACAATGGAGTTAATTCACTGATAATAAAAGATTGCAGTGACAGGAGAGTAGGTATACAAAGTACTTCAGTAACAGAAATTCTTTAGTTACCAAAAAAACTCCCTTAAGCAAGAATACTCTAGGCAGTCTTATTCTGAAGCACAACAATAAAAGAAGGTAAATACACAACATGTGTGCTCCACTGGTTAAGCAGCTAATGTTCATGACTAAACACGAAATAATTGCCAGATGGGCTAGCTATTATTTATGAAGTTTCCTTGATAAAATACTCTTTAAATAAAATTTGCATTGAGGTTTATTTTTTTGATAAGCTGGATTGATTTATAGAGTCACAGGTTTTCATGGGCTAAAATCTAAAATTTGGAGTATTTAAAATACAAAAAAGTAAACTGTAAGAGAGGAAAGAAGGTAAAAAAAAGCCTTGTAATTAGTGAGGTTAGACTCAATTTACCATATTTTCAAGATAATGGTATAATGGGAGCAGTGAATTGAAGGAATTCATGAAAGGTATAATGAAAAACAGTTTGACTCAAGTAGAAAGCACAGAGGATAAAGTTCCTCTTTGACTACAGTAATGGCTGCCTGCACAGAAAGGCTGAAGCTGGATGAGAAGCAGTGACTCTTCAAAAATCAAAGGCTGTACTGCATATTGACTTTTCATTAGGGGGGCTCTATGGCTCAGTCCTTGGGAAAAGATAGGATTGCTTGAGGCCAGGTGTTTTAGAGTAGCCTGAGCCCCACATGAAGAAATCTAGCTCCTTCATATTCTACACACACACAAAAAAAAAAAAAGAAAGAAAAATGAGCTTTGTTATCTGCTTTATAAATTCCTACCATGTGACAAAAACATTCTTACTTTGACTCCTCAGATTAGTATAATATAAAATAACGCTAATGTACATTATCATACAAAGATTTGTTGGGTTTAAAATAAGACAAGGAATATATAATAAAAATGTGTTTAATGTATAGACTATTGACAGTAAAAGATGTCATCAGATAATTATAACTTGCTATTTAATTAATATGTTTCTTACATATTCTGAAATACGCTGCTTTGTAGAATTTTATCACTCAATATTACATAAATGAAAACAAAAACAATTACCCTTTAGAATAAGAAGCAAAAAGGAACAAATGACACCTTACCATAATGCGGTCTTTTGTCAAAAGCACATCTTTGACTTCCCCCCAAATAAGACAAAAACCAAAGACTATCTTACATTCTTTAAATGGGAAATATTCAAAGAAAGAAGCCAGAGTACTGTGAATAAATAAAAAAAAGAAAATCCAAGAAAGATTTTGAAATTTCAATTTTTTTTTTTTTTTTTGAGACAGAACCTCAAGCTGTCACCCTAGATAGAGTGCTGTAGCATCACAGCTCACAGCAACCTCCAATTCCTAGGCTCAAGCGAGTCTCCTGCCTCTGCCTCCCAAGTAGCTGGGACTACAGGCGCCTGCCATAACACCCAGCCATTTTTTGGTTGCAGCCGTCATTGTTGTTTGGCGGACCCGGGTTGGATTCGAACCTGCCAGCTCAAATGTACGTGGCTGGCACCTTAGCCCGCTGAGCCACAGGCGCCAAGCCAGAAATTACAAACTTTTTGATTCATAATTACACAATTAGGCAAAATTTTGCAGAATAAAAAACGAAGGGTTAAGTCTTCATTATCATATGGTAACAACTTATGTCCCAAACAGTAAGATAACTGATTTTTAAAACAGGTATAAGGAAAAAAATGGGATTCTCTAATTTGTAGTCACAAAATGCTTTTATTGTTTTGAGATTACTCAAAACAAATCTTCAAAAATAAAACCTCCCAGGTGAGCAGAAAGCATTTGTATGCGCTAAACTAAAATTGACCATTTCAAGTCACTGACGTAACATTTTCTGAGCCATTTCTCAAAAACACTACTGTCTATAAACAAGAGATTGGTTTAGACTAAAGAGAAGGCATGTTTGAGGGTATTAGGATGTTGGACCTCTGTGTATTTCCAAAATTTGAGCCTTAACCTTAAGGTCATAATCATTCAAAAGCAAAAGTAAAATAATTAAGTAACTTTTCTTTTAAAAAAAGTGCACCAAAACTCTTAGCCTCAATTATTTCACCCCCAACAACTTGAAAAGGATCTTCCTCTTTTTATTTATATAAAATGCTAAGTTAATACATTGAACTATATTCAAGAATTGTACCAAGATTCCTGCAATTCTCCCAGTAGATCATTTTAATACTAACCACCTTCACAAAGAACTAAACAGTATTCTCCATATTTCAACTACGTTACTGTTTGTCTCTTGAGAGCACTGGTTCTCAACCTTCCTAATGCCGTGGCCCTTTAATACAGTTCCTGTGGGTCACGACCTACAGGTTGAGAACCGCTGCTTTAGAGGTATCTTACAATTTTTAAGTCATGATGTTATTTGTCTTCAAATGCTTCACAATTGCATCCATACATAGAAAGTTTTAGCAGTAAGATGGTTTTCCATGTTACTGACATAGGAATTAGTAACTTTTTCTTAATACCCATGTCCCAATTTACATTCATTTTCTTATCTAGAAAGAAACTAATGTTGTTGGTCTCTAGTGTCCTTTCAATTAGAAAGTTTCCAAAAATCCACAATTAAAAAGGCAAAAAAGATGGGCAGCACCTGTGGCTCAAAGGAGTAGGGCACCAGCCCCATATACCAGAGGTGGCAGTTTCAAAGCCAGCCCCAGCCAAAAAAAAAAGGCAAAAAAGAAAAAAATAGTTTTTTATTTTGTTTTGAGATAGAGTCTCACTCTTGTCCCAGGATAGAGTGCTGTGGCATCTGCTTAGCTCACAGCAACCTCAAACTCCTGGTTCAAGCAAGCCTTTTGCCTGAGTCTTCAAAGTAGCTAGGACTATAGGTACCCACCACAATGCCTGGCTAAATTTTTTTTTCTCTATTTCTAGTAAAGGCAGGCTCCCATTCTCGGTCAGGCTGGACTTCAACTCCTGAGCTGAAGGGATCCTCCCGCCTCAGCCTCCCAGAGTGCTAGGATTACAGGCATGAGCCACCACACACAATCAGAACAAAGTGTTGTTAAAACACTTCTCAACTATCCAAAAAAATTACCTGCTAATGTTCAACAATGAACATTATTGAACTACATTTTTAATGTAGTCAAAAATATTTCTACTTCAGGCTTGGCGCCTGTGGCTCAACAGGCTAAGGCACCAGCCACGTACACCTGAGGTGGTGGGTTCGAATCCAACCCAGGCCAGCCAAACAACGACGGCTGCAACCAAAAAATGGCCGGGCGTTGTGGCGGGCGCCTGTAGTCCCAGCTACTTGGGAGGCGGAGGCAGGAGACTCGCTTGAGCCTAGGAATTGGAGGTTGCTATGAGCTGTGATGCCACGGCACTCCATCCAGGGTGACAGCTTGAGGCTCTGTCTCAAAAAAAAAAAAAAAAAATTTCTACTTCATGAAATAAAGATAGAACAACAGGGAAATAATCCATCTTGTAAAAAACTACATTGCTAAAAATATAGGTATATCCTAGTCTTTTGGCAATATCTAAATTATATGAAAACAAAGAAAAGTAAAAATGTCACTTCAAGTTATAAAGAACAAACCAAAAAGACCAAAACAAAGGGCAGCGCCTGTGGCTCAGTGGGCAGGGCGCTGGCCCCATATACCGAGGGTGGCGGGTTCAAACCTGGCCCTGGCCAAACAAAAAAAAAAAAAAAATAGCTAGGCGTTGTGGTGGTCACCTGTAGTCCTAGCTACTAGGGAGGCTGAGGCAAGGGAATTGCCTAAGCCCAGGAATTGGAGGTTGCTGTGAGCTGTGTGATGCCACGGCACTCTACCGTGGGCTATAAGGTGAAATTCTGTCTCTAATTTTTTTTTTTTTTTTTTTTTGAGAGAGCCTCACTTTGTTGCCCTCAGTAGCGTGTGATGGCATCATAGGTCAAGAAACCTTAAACTCTTGGGCTCAAGCGATTCTCTTGCCTCAGTCTCCTGAGTAGCTGAGACTACAGGCACCCACCACAACGCCTAGCTAGTTTTTAAAGACAGGGTCTCACTCTGGCTCAGGCTGGTCTCAAACCTGTGAGCTCAGGCAATCCACCTGCCTCTGCCTCCCAGAGTGCTAGGGTTACAGGCGTAAGCTACCACACTCAGCCGACAAAACAATTTTAATAAATAATATAATCAGAGCTGGGCCTAAAAGTATATACATTTTTAAAATAAATGAGTTGTCCTATTTGTAATGGTAACAGCTGAAAAATATTTAAAGTACTGGGTAAAATGGCTGCTGTAATAAAAATCTGGAGTTAACTCACCTTGTAATACCAATCCTGAAATTTTTTACAGCAGTCATCACTGCAGAAATCTCTCACAACACCATCAAGTTCTTTAGTTGCTCCCTTCTTACACAGCTGAGAACAATAGTTGCAAGTAACACATCTCAATCCTAAACGTCTTGCAAAATCCTGTTTGTATAATAATTTGCAACCTGCAAAATAGAAGGTTTAAATATTAAAACAAAAAAGGGGAAAAACTCATTTTCGAGCTGAGACAGATCTTACAAGTAGATTCTTTCCCTACTGAACAAAAATGTAAAACCTACTGTAATCAATACCAATCTATAAAATTCAAAATCTAATGTGGAATGTTATATTCGATATTATCTAACATGTAGGTTCAAATAATTAACATTTTAAGACATTAAAATCTAGTATGTCTCAGGACTGTTTTATTTGCTCTATTTAAATGAAATCTTGCTTATGCATCAGAGTAAGCACACCACAAACAGGAATTTTAGAAAAATGAAATGATGCTGAGAGGCTCTAAATAAATGTATAGAGATATTGGGCTAAGCAGGCATTTTAGCCAAATTTTCAAACTTAGAGATCTCTCTTACATGGACCCTTAGGGAAGTAAAGTGGCTTAGAGAAATAAGTGAAAGTAAACAAATTACTGGAAGTAAAGTGTCCAGAGAAAATACTTTGTTGGCTATTCCAGTTATAAAATGTTTTTATCTACTCATAAATTCATTATTTTAAGTATGTTTATATATCTTATTTTTCCTATATCTATGAAGATTAAATAACCTGCCACATTTTCACTCAAACTGTGCCACATACGTATAAGTGAATGGTCATTCTACTTATCTACTGAAATCCTAACCTAACTTTAATAAGAATTTCAGGCTCAGCATGTGTAGCTCAGCAGTTAGAGCGCCAGCCACATATACTGAAGGTGACAGGTTTGAGCCCAGGCCAAGCCTGCCAAACAACAACTACAACCAAAAAATAGCTGGGTGTTGTGGTGGGCATCTGTTAGTTCCAGCTACTTGTGAGGCTGAGGCAAGAGAATCGCTGAAGCTCAAGAGTTTGAGGTTGCTGTGAGCTGTGACACCACTGTACTCTACTGAGGGTGATATAGTGAGACTCTGTCTCAAAGAAAAAATAAATAAATAAATAAATAAAGTTCAAATTATACCTCCACCACCAACTGCCTACATCAACCTAGTTTTAAATAATCTTTCAAGTCTGTGAACACAAAGTACAGTTATTTCCTATATAATTTATTTGGCAATCATTTATGTAGTGTCTTATGACTTTTTACCTTGAACTATATTTAAAAACATTTTTAAATTTATTTTTATTAGTATTATCCAAATAGATTTTGATGATAGTACTAGGTATCATGTGTTTTATTTCTGACAAGTTCTAATAGAAAACTAGGTACCGTAAGAGAAAGCAAAATTGTAATTTAACAGGGATAAAAACACACATCCTTTTAAACCTGTCATTGCACCAACCTAAATTTATAAATCTCTCCAATTGAAAATTACGTTAACTGTCAATTACCTATTTGCTGCTAATTGCCTACAGTTTAGTAAAATCCATATAACCTAAATGGTACAAGATCACTGACATGTGAGCAACCAACATCAATAAGTTCTTATGAATCAATAAGACTGACACTGTACAGAAACTCAGGTATAAAAAGACAAATTAATTCCAAATCAGTCTTTTCAATGAAATTTAAGAGCAAAGCAATAAAGAAATACAATAAATCTTGGCTCAGTGCCTGTGGCTCAACAGGCTAAGGCGCCAGCCATGTACACCTGAGCTGGCGGGTTTGAATCCAACCCGGGCCAGCCAAACAACAATGACAGCTGCAACCAAAAAATGGCCGGGCGTTGTGGCAGGGGCCTGTAGTCCCAGCTACTTGGGAGGCAGAGGCAGGAGACTCGCTTGAGCCCAGGAATTGGAGGTTGTTGTGAGCTGTGATGCCACAGCACTCTATCCAGGGTGTCAGCTTGAGGCTCTGTCTCCAAAAAAAAAAAGAAATACAACAAACAAATCTTTAAGATTTAAATCTTAAATAAAAGTAGAATATGGTTACCTTTGATTCCGGATAAAATGTATAAAATTACACTTTAATAGGAATGCCTTGTTTTATAAGCAGTACCCTCTTATACACATGACTTTGTATTATATGTGAAAAGTATAAATGAAGTGCACTAGTTGAATGGACTGAAAAATCTTTTAATTTTACTGTCACTCCCTACTGCTAGAGATTAGGATTTTCCAACCTTCTTCTTGCCTCAAACTAGTAGTAGAAATCCACAGAAAAAATTGATCCAGGAAAAAATTTTAAAACCTCATTTAAAAATAACAGATGAAGATTACATGCTGTGGGACAAAGAAAGAAAATAAAAAGCCAGCTTAGAACAAGAATGTGACGTTTTGGAGAATAGAAGTAATAATAAGAGGGCCAAAGCCATAGCTACAACCCTAGTTCCTATCTCTAAAGAAGCAGATTTAGAACCTGAGTTCATTTCTAGCTGGGTGGTGGCAAGTAGACTCAATCACATTCCTGTAATCCCACCTACCCCAGAGGCTGAGGGAGGAAGATACTTGAGCCCAGCAGTTTGTGAACAGCCTGGGCAATACAATGAGACTTTATCTCAAGGAATTAAAAAAAAAATCACTAGAACTTGAGTTCAGTTCTGTAACCTGCTGCCTGGCCCCAGAGGTGCAAAAAGGAAGTAGGTAAGGGGGAAAAAAAGAAATCCAGAACCCAGTGTTTCTCTGGAATCCTAAATTGAAAACCTAAAGGCACCTTCCCATACCATCACTTCCCAACAAGTGATTTTTCTTCTGGTAACAGTATTATTGAAAACCTTTATGGGCCAGGCTGTACAAGCTGGGCAGGGAAAATGAACTAATAGATAACAATTCTAATCCACTTGGAAAACCTGCTTTCAGACCACAATGTGTAAGAAAATGCTTTTATTTTATTCTAAAACTTTCTTGTAATAGAGTAAGAGGTTACCAGATTTTTAGAAATAAAACATCTTAAGGCCCAGAGGTCTTAAAACACATATAAAATAACAAAGCAAGTCAGTAAAAATGTGAAATCAACTTTTTTTGTTCAGTGACATTAAAATTTTGAGGCTACTCTGGACATGCATAATTATATATTTTTTTC
This sequence comes from Perodicticus potto, assembly GCA_963574655.1. Taxonomy (NCBI): domain Eukaryota; kingdom Metazoa; phylum Chordata; class Mammalia; order Primates; family Lorisidae; genus Perodicticus; species Perodicticus potto. Next base: position 33,914 of record CAUYRH010108491.1, read on the forward strand.
AATATTTTGGAAAAAACATTAAATACCAATAAAAGTTATGAACAACACTGTATATACACTTGCCTTCACTACAGAAAGGTCTCTTAACGCCAGAGAAATTTACTGTTTCATGAAGAGTCTTCTCCTCTTGACAGTATTCGCAATATGTAACTATGCAATGCAACTTCTTATAGTCATCTGAACAAGTTTTGCTGCAGAACTGATGCACTTTGTTCTAAATGCACAATGGGAACCTTGGTAAATATATGACAACCACCTCAAAATACATTTAAGAGATAAATAAGCCACTTTTACAAAGTTAAATCATTTACCTATTTTTACATTATGACTGTGGGGATACATTTCCTAGAGGCTACAGACACCCAGTTTAACCAATGCACTACTAAATTTAAACATAGCTCCACAAAATTCAATATCGTTAATTACACTTAAATTACTCAGTAAAAATATCACTGTAATAAGAGGGCAATCTGGTGTTACAATCAGAATCGAAGAAATTGGAAGAAAATAACAGAAGATACAACATAGGCAGGGTACAGAAAGATGAGAACTATGACACTAACAACATTTTTAGTCAAAAAGAAATATTCTTTGTTGAGTATAGGCAAGTAGACTCAATCACATTCCTGTAATACCTTAGTAATAACAGATCTATCATAGGCAAAGTATTCAATTTGGGTAAGACACAGTTGTTTCCTTTGAATGGAACATGGTTTATAATTATTTAGTTATTTCTGTTGGCTCCAAACTCACAACAGCCAGAGCCACTTTTCATATATCTACCTGAGCAATTATGCACACGTTAAAACTTCCAAGGAGGCAACATTTCTCCATTATGGAGGATACAGACTAAGTCTACTAAACCATTTATTTAATACTCAGCAAAGATATCTGAAGATCTAAAATAAGAAAGGTGAAAGAGTCTAGTAAACAACTCAAGTAATAAAGCAATCATTAGTGCAAAGTTGCCCTGTTATGACTATACAACTTAAAAGAGGAAGAAGGCCAACAAAGAAACCAACACCTGCCAGGCATGGAGGGAGAAGCAAGAAGCCCCACAATTCCCAATCTCCTAAGGAACAAGTACAATTCTCATTCAGCATGACAGTTGTCCCTTAACTGTTCCCCTCACTTAACTTTTGTATAACAACAACATACCAGGCTTGGTGCCTAAGGCTCAAGCGGCTAAAGAGCCAGCCACATACACCTGAGCTGGCGGGTTCGAATCCAGCCCAGGCCTGCCAAACAACAATGATGGCTGCAACCAAAAAATAGCCAGGCATTGTGGCGGGCACCTGAAGTCCCAGCTACTTGGGAGGCAGAGGCAGGAGAATCGCTTGAGCCCAGGAGTTGGAGGTTGCTATGAGCTGTGATGCCACGACACTCTACCAAGGGCAACAGCTTGAGGTTCTGTCTCAAAAAAAAAAAAAAAAAAAAAAACAACATACCAACACTACTTACGAAGGTAGTATAGCACTTATTTTTATCTAGTTATTACTGAAATTTAGTTTATGCAAGATCTTCATTTCCTATATGATACTATTTGTGCTTACTAATGGATTTGTTTCATTTCCAAATCATTCCTTTACCTCTTTTAAGACTTGTAACATTCTTACTGTTGCTACTTAGAGAAAATTAAGCACTAAAAATCATCACTGAATGCCAACAACAGTCTCAAAGAATGATTGGTTTAAATGCTCTGAAGATAGCACTAGATGAAATGATAAACTAAAAAAATTTTTCCGTGGCTCGGCGCCTGTGGCTCAAGTGGCTAAGGCGCCAGCCATGTACACCTGAGCTGGCGGGTTCGAATCCAGCCCAGGCCCGCCAAACAACAATGACAGCTGCAACCAAAAATGGCCGGGCATTGTGGCGGGCGCCTGTAGTCCCAGCTACTTGGGAGGCAGAGGCAGGAGACTCGCTTGAGCCCAGGAATAGGAGGTTGCTGTGAGCTGTGAAGCCACAGCACTCTATCCAGGGTGATAGCTAAGGCTCTGTCTCAAAAAAAAAAAAAAAAATTTTTTTTTCCAGTCACTATACTGTAAAATAATGAAATTTCTGATTTCCAAAGTACTTTAAAAATCATGTAATACAGGTCTAGGTATCACCTTTTGCCTTAGACTCATACACTGAGTGACTTGCCAATAGTCGCTAACAGATGTTTTATCAAGAACAATCTTGTTGTTTGTACTACATCTTGTACACCATTTTATTACTTACTCCGTGCCCTACCTCCCTGACCTACCTATCCCTCTTATAAAAACCGAAAAGGAAGAATGGCCAAAGGTGGGCACTGCTCAAAAAAGCAATGGGCAGCCAGGGCTACTTTGTCCATCTAGCCATCTGTTACTTCCTCCTCATGGAAACAAAAAATCAATGATCAGAGTTGTTGCTAATGGCAAAAAGATATGACGAAGTAAATTAGTAAACTAGTAAAAGTGATAAAGGGAAGACAAACCTATATTAGGATTCATGGGCTTCTATTCTTTTATTAAAACCTATTTATAAAATGTTAAATAAAAACAAGGTATATAACTAACAAATTCTGGTTTTTATAGGTACTGTGTGATATATTATAGTCCCCAGATAGTATGGGTAAGGACAGGGAGAAAAATAGGAGAAATATTGCACAGATAAGTCACTCCAGGCATGTAGGTAAACAAAGTAATGTTCTACCCACTATTATGAGCATAATATATCATTAATATGACTTCGATAATTTTTGTTAGATGTGAAAAGAAATAAATCCTGTTGGTTCCCCTCTCACATAAAAGCAAATAATCCAATCACCACAGAAATCTGAAAAGCCAAGAAATAGGTTTCCAAATGGAAATACCACAGTTATAGTAGACTTTCATTTTAGCACTAATAATATACATTAGGAAATATGACTTGCCTCCCATTCCAGGATTTCTGGTTTTGAACAAAAGGAATTTTTGCAGTAGTTGCATTTCAACTGAATATCACTTGGTGCTACAAACTGGCCATTTGGAGATGACTGCACACTTAGAGCCTAAAACAAAGAACAGACTACATTGAGCCTGACACAGTACTTTAGAGTTTCTATTTGTGATCCCTGTCAAATATCTTCTATGTCAAGAAAGTAATATATATCTTGATTAAATATTTTTCAGCATATAAAATGACATTTATAAATTCTGTCTTTACAAATTATGATAGTATGCCAAGTTAGTTTTATGACATTGAAACTGAAAATAAGAAAAAGAAAATTATATTTTAAAAAAATCATACAGTTCAATTACAGTTTGTTCACTTAAAGAAAATATAAGCAAATTATGGTGAGATTAGTTGTCCGTGTTCTAAACTAGTAAATAAAAGTTAAAAAAAAAAAAAACGGCCCCTACTCCTCTCTCAAATAACCATTAAGTATCCAATTTTTTTTTTTTTTTTGGCAGGCCCGGGCTGGATTTGAACCCGCTAGCTCAGGTGTATGTGGCTGGCGCCTTAGCCCGTTGAGCCACAGGTGCCAAGCCTAAGTATCCAATTTTCCAATGACTTGTCCAACTACACAATTACTACAAATTTCATCTCACATCTATCAGTGACATCAGCCTATGTTACTTATAAAAATTAGTCATTTCTTCCACCAAGTTAGGGGAAAAAAGATATACAAATAAGTATTTGTACCAAGAATTTTTTTAAGGTTTTTTTTAAGTTAAACACCTTATAGAGTTAGATTGGATATAAACATACATGAAGTTTAAACGTTTTTTTCTAATTCCTAAGTATTAAGTACGCTGGTATTTAATTATTCTTTTTAAACATATTACACATTATGTGCATATTATATGTACTCTTCTGAATATATGAAATATGAATAAAATTAACTATTCAAGGTAAGTGGAAGGGTAAAAGAATTTTTACCATTTTTAAAACATCTTCATACACTGTACAACACAGTTTGTGAAAAAATAAAACATGCAGATTGAAGACTATTGGATGAATACATTTTTTACTTTTTTTTTTTTTGAGACAATGTCTCATTCATGGCTCATACCTGAATACATTTTTTAAACAAAAACCAACATTATCCTTACAGTTTCCAAAAAATTGAGCCTTATTAAAGTTAACTATTCTTTCTAAACAAATGAAATATTACAGTCTGAATATGTTACCCCCAAATTCAAATTAAAATCCTAGGCCCCAAAGTGATGGTACCAAGAGGTGAGTATCTCAGGAGGTGATTAAATCCACCCTTGTGATCTAATTACTGGACTTTAAAAAAGGTCGGAGAAAGCTTGTCTGCCTCTTCCACCACATGAGAACATATTCAGAGGGTGCCACCAGACACCAGAGCCTTATGTTGGACTTCCTAGCCTCCAGAATCAGGAGAAACAAATTTCTGTTTATAAGCTACACAGGTATTGTTATAACAGCTTGAATGGACTAAGATAGCAATACTATCATATTATCTTAACTTTCAAAAGGAAAAACATCTAATGAAGACATAAAGTTCAAAATCTATCTTTGCTCTGAGATAAAGAAAAAGGAAAAAAATGTTGCTTTTCTGTCAACTTTGTATTATTTATATGAAGACAGTGATGAAGTGATAAGGCTGCCTATAGGCTTATCACATGCATTTCTCAAAACTAAGAGCCTACATTAAGAACAATAGGCCCTATGTAACCATGGATCCAACCAAGGATCAAAAATACCACAACAAACAAACAAACAAACAAAAAGATTGCACAGGTATGAGCATGTGGAATTCTTTTTGTCATCATTCCCTAAGCAATACAATATAGCAACTATTCACATGGCATTTACCTTATAAGTAATCTAGAAATGATTTAAGTATATGGGAGAATATGCACAGATTATATGCAACTATTATGCCATTGCACATCAGGAACATGGGCATCTGTGGATTTCTCTAGACATGGGAGGTAGGTCCTAAAACCAATCCTTCAGGGATACAGAGAGACAACTGTATTTCTTAAAAAAAATACACTGCATACATACAGAAGATCTTACCAAGTAAAGGGCAATCTTGAGTTTCAATTAAATGAAAATGGTACTTACAACATTTTCAATTATCATTTCGATATACCCAACAACAAAAAAAGGAATAAATGAAATTCAAGATCTGACAAGCAGCATGCTATAGACACTACCCTTCTCTCTTCTAATTAATCATTATCCCTTAATTTCTAATTTAAGAAAAGCCAAGGCAGAAGTAGTATTTACCACTATATGGATGTATTAATGGCTATGATCCCAAGTTCTGACATTTAGTCTTGAATGTGGTTTATCACTGAAGCTCAGTGAGGATAGAAGTATTAACAAAAATCAACATTCACTTGGTTGAATTTTTAACCTCAATTTAAATGCTAGTAAGTGTTATTAACATACTTAAGAGACTATATTTTCAGTTTAAATAAATTAACATAGAGCACAGTACCTGGAACAAAGTAGAATTGTTGGATGAGTTAACTCATGAAGCATGGCTTTATGCACAGGTTTGAACCTTTGGGTAATACCCTGAAATTTTCACACACAACAGGTAAACCTAATCGTACCACCTAATACTTGAATCCCCTCTACATTATTCCTTCCTAGCGGTCAACTAGGTTAAGTCTGAACACTTCTAGTAATCTATTTTCTGAGATTATCCACACTCCAACCTTGCAGAACTATGTCAGAAAGCTTTTCGTATTTGCCAAAATGAGAAATGTCTCCCTGAAACTGGCCCATTTCTAACATATGAAGAAAATCATGTCATATTATTACTCCCAGACTGAAAACACCTGGGTCCATCTGTTTATCACATTTTTAAAAAAAAATTTTTTTTATAGATGAGGGTCCTGGTATGTTGCCCAGACCAGTCTCAAACTCCTAGGCTCAAGTGATCTCCCACTACAGGTTTTCAAGGAGCTAGGATCACAGACATGAGCCAAAGTACACAGCTATGGTTTATATTTTATTTAAATCATCTAATAAAAACATACTATCAAGCACTGAGCTCAACTATATTAAAATTTATTTTCCTTCAAAAATCTGTATCATAGTAACAATTACAATGTCAATTAGATTATCTATTTTAAAGGAGAGAGCTGGTACAGCCAGGCGTTCTATGACTCTAGAATCTCCACCCACCAACTGGACACTCAATAAACTATGCAAAAATTAACAGATAAAATAAAGGTAAAGCAAATGATACTGTTTACTTTCTACACTGTTTATTGGGAGCAGGGGTAACTGAAGATAAATAACAAACCTGAAATTTAGCCACACAACTGGAATTGCAAAAGTTATACAGTTTTCCATCAGGCATTGTGGCTTGGTATTGAGGTAAAGAGTTTCGCTTACAAAAATGGCAAATAATTCCCAAACCTAGGAGAGAAAATGTATATATCTGATTTCATTATAAGGAAATAAATTTTTTAAAAATTTATACTGCTTAGATTTTTTAAATTAAGCCTTCTGTAAACTACTCTTTTATTATTTGCACCTTTAATAATCAAGATTATTTGTACCTTAAAAAATACTGTCGAAAAAGAAGACTGTATTGTACCTACACTATACATGTATACATCAAAAAAATCTGTTTTAGATAATTTTGGATGGAACAACAATTTTAGCTAAGAACGTAGACATAGAGAGAACTTGAAAAAATTTAAAGTAGTACAGAATGATCAGAATAATTAGAAAAGTTTGCAGTAAGAAAGTTTAGTATAATAAAAATTTAAAAATAAAAGCAGTTAAAAACAAGCGTAAGAGCACAAAGTTAAAGGACAAAGAGTAGTTATTTGTGCAAAAAGTAATTATGTTGTCAAGTTTAACTTTCCAAATACCTGAAACTTACTTTGTGATTTTGCATATTTTGTCTTGTGACTGTTCATGCAAGCAGTTGAACAATATGGCTCCATATATCCATTAGGACCTATACACTGAGTCATATCAAAAAACCTGCACTGTGCTCGGCAACCAGTACAAGTTGTCAGTTTTCCATATTTCTAAAATTTGAAACATAAAAAGATAATTTTAAAAGTCACAATTTAACTGGAAAAAAGTATCATGTTTTTTCATTACACTTTTTGTCTCTGTAAAACAACTCTGTTAATCTCTAAATGGGATTAGTTAGAAGTCTTCATCTGGATCCAAACTGTTAACTGCAACAACTCCTACATTAGGTTCAAAAAAGCAATGATCAACCACTAAGTAAGCTTCAAAAATAGGGTGTTTTTCTCCCTTAACTTAGTTTAACATCATCCCTACATAAAGATCTCAAAATCTAGGAAAGGCACAGTATTTTTTTATTATAATGAAAACATACTTCTTTGTCATCTGACAGGAAATTAAATAGAGCTATTAATGTAAGCCTAACTAATCAAGACTTAATCAAAAGTATATCACAGGAAGAGTTTAAAGACTTGAAATACTATTTCCATTGAGCTGCTATCATTCCAAACACTTTTTAGAACTTCTCATAAAAAATGATATTACCTATCTACATTTAAAACCTGATTTGACTAAAATAAAATACAAGTTTTTAAAAGCATGTTCAAATTACATTGAAAATTATTTCTATTAACTAAGGTTAATAATTAGTCAACAAATAATAAAATTAATCTTCCTGCCTCAAATGAATATAGTCATGTACTACATAAGTATGTTTCAGTCAAAGATGAACCACGTATATAATGATGGACATATAATAATACCATATTTTACTCTATCTTTTTCTATGTTTAGATATGTATGGATTCACAAATACTTACCATTGTGTTGTAACTACCTACAGGATTCAAAATGGTACCATGCAATACAGATTTGTAGCCTAGGGACAACAGGCTATACCCATATAGCCTAAGTATGCAGTAAGCTATACCATCTAGGTTTGTGTAAGTACACCCTATGATGTTCACAAAATGATGAAATTGCCTACCAACGCATTTCTCAGAACACATACCCACTGTTAAAGTGATGCATGACTATATCCTCTAACAATGAAGTAATTAAAAGAAATGAGATAAGAAATATGAAGATATGGCTCGGCACCCGTAGCACAGTGGTTAACGGCATCAGCCACATGCACTGAGGAGGGTGGGTTCAAACCCGCCCGGGCCAGCTAAACAACTGCAACAAAAAAAAATACCAGACGTTGGGGCAGGCACCTGTAGTCCCATCTACTTGGGAGGCTGAGGCAAACGAATTGCTTAAGCCCAAGAGTTTGAAGTTGCCGTGAGCTGTGATGCCACAGTACTCTACTGAGGGTGACATAGTAAGACTGTCTCAAAAAAAAAAAAAGAAAGAAAAAGAAAAAGAAATATGAAGGTAAGATGGGAGATGGCTTCAAAAATTACAAGGACAAAATCAGTAGTACTGAAAAAACTGACCAGATAATCACAGTTAAAAATCAACCACAGGAAAAAGCAAACCTTCAAGTGCAACTTGTTCTGAGTGTTTGGAGAATTTGTGTTAATCAAGTCAAATCAAATATCACTAATCATGCTGCAAAATAATTGTATCCATCTTTCTACCTGATGTTGGAATTATTTAACTCTACCTTCATACCTAAGAGCATGTAGTACATTATGAAAATGTAAGAAAGCCTCAAAATGTTCCATGGATGGGTAAGTAACAGATGTCAGGGAAGATGATAAGCAGTCCAAAAGTAACACATGAAATGGATAAGCTGCATGGAAAAATTTCACCAACACCACAGGATTTCAGAAAATGAAGCTAACAAATTGAAGGTAAGAATAACAACCAAGTGCTCACTTTAGCAGCACATACACTAAATTGGAACAATACAGAGAACATTAGCTTGGCCTCAGTGCAAAGATGACACAGAAATTCATGGAATGTGCACCATATTTTTAATTCACAGTCATCAAGATGTAGAATCAACCCAAGTGCCCATGAACACATGATGGATTAATAAACTGTAGTATATGTACACCATTGAATAACATCCAGCCATAAAAAAAAAAGAGACTTTACATCTTTTGTATGAACCTGAATGAAACTGGAGAATATTTTCCTTAGTAAAGTTATCACAAGAATGGAAAAGCAAGTATCCAATGCACTCAATACTAATATGAAACCTATAGATTAACAAATACATACCCACAGAAAAGAAAAACACAAACCCACATTTGGGGGAGGGAAGAAAAACGAGGGGGATGGGTTAGCTCTCATCTAACTAATGGGCACGAAGTAAGGGCATACAGCAGATCTTCTAGAGCAGTGATTCTCAACCTGTGGGTCGAGACCCCTTTGGACTGTATTAAAGGTTCGCGGCATCAGGAAGGTTGAGAACCACTGTCTAGAGTGACACAACCACAACTACCTAACAAATGCAGACAATGTAACCTAATTGTACCCTCATACTAATCTGAAATTAACAAAAAAAAACCCAAAATAAGACAACTTTCTCAGTTTGCAACAAACAACAAATATGAGAAAACATACCTGCTTAAATGTGTCAGGAATGTATGTAATATTCTTTCTCATACTATTAAAAATAATTGTACTGGACATGGTGGCTCATGCCTATAATCCTAGCACTCTAGGAGGCCGAGGCAAGAGGATTCCTTGAGCTCAGTAAGACCAGCCTGAGCAAGACCCCCTGTCTATTAAAAATAGAAAAATTAGCCGGGTGTTGTGGCAGGCGCTATAAACCCAGCTACTAGGGAGGCTGAGGCAAGAGGACCACTTGAGACCAGGCATCTAAGGTTGCTGTGAGCTAGGCTGACACCAAGGCACTTTAGCCTGAGGCAACAGAGACTCTTTCCAAAAAAAAATTCAGGTTACCTATTAAGCATTTACGCAAATGTTGCCTAAAAGAAGCCCTAGATTTTACTCTTCAAAGTGGAAACCAACTCATTCTTCATCTCTGCTAGGCCCCAAAAAGAAATAGTTATCAATAATTGTAAAAGGATAACAAAAAGAACAAATGACTGTAAACATTAAATCTAATTATGAGTCTACCATGGTACAAAGACAATAGAGGAGAAATGTTCTGGTTTCTTGTGTTCCTCAGATCTACCTGATGACTTAAATTTTTATACTGGAAAAAGGGAAAAAAAAAAATAGATCCATAAGACAAGGAAGGCCGGGAGCAGTGGCTCACGCCTGTACTCCTTAGCACTCTGGGAGGCTGAGACAGGTGGACTGCTTGAGCTCATGAGTTCAAGATCAGCGTGAGCAAGAGCAAGACCCTGTCTCTTAAAAAAAAAAAAAAAAACATAGCCAGGCATTGTGGTGGGCACCTGTAGTCCCAGCCTCTCCGGATGCTTTAGTAAGAAAATCACTTAAGCCCAGGAGTTTGAGGTTGCTGTGAGCTATGATGCGACAGCACTCTACCCAGGATGACAAAGTGAAAACGTCTCAAAAAAAAAAAAAAAAGATAATGGAAGATAAAAGAATGTTTAAAACCTGAAACCGCAATACAAATTATACTAAAAAATATTTAAGACACCTGCCATTGTGTTGCAGGTTTAAAGAAACAAATCAACCAGACATATGTATGAGATCTTAAGGTATCAGCACCTACAAGTAATTCTTCTGCAGTTTTATTTTTGGCTGGGGCCGGGTTTGAACCCACCGCCTCCGGTATATGGGGCCAGTGCCCTACTCCTTGAGCCACAGGCACCGCCCTACAAGTAATTCTTTTACTAACATAAATGAAATCTCAACATCTACACCAACTCTTAAATTTGATTTTAGTTATAGACATTCTTTAAGTTGACAAAATTGGACATGTAATTCTGACACCGATTTTATTGGCAGAATGATTAAATATTAATAGTTTTAAGATGTCAAGTAAACAAGGAGCTAGGCAAGTGATGCACACTGCCAAATACTTTCATCTGAAGAAAATGAAAAAGTAATATCAGAAAGAATCACTGAGATTATTTCAACACCACCACTTTCATAGCTACCACTGCTTCAAACACCAAAGGATTTATTTAATGAAAGTATTAGCAAAAAGGGAGAGAAAATTTCTTGCTATGTTTCCTCAGCTTCACATGTATTAAAAATAATCATTTAAATTCCATACAGCCTTTGAATGCATACTATTAGAGTATACATTTAGTGATGTAAATGAAAAAAATTTAATGGAGTAAGTTCAGAATTTAAATATTCCCTGTTCAGGCCCGGGTAAAATTAAGCCTACGTACATCTCTGGTCAAAAAGGATGAGAAGAGAACCAACTGAAACAAGATATTGGTAAGGTTAAAGGTAGGTGTGATAGGGAAGTTTATATAAATGTTCATTTTTAATCTATTCATTTAAAAGATGTACCTTATACTTTAATTTTAAACAATTTTACAAGAATATCAAAATTAACCTTCACGTATTTCATGCATTTAAATTAACATTTTGAGAACGGTCTGTCCTTACATGCCAAAAATGTCCAAAGCTCAGAAATAGCAAAGAATCCTAATAAGAGGAAGTGCTAATCAAACTTCAATAGTGATATGATATTGTGCTATTTAAGATTATGAGATAAATTGAATTAAAAATTATACTTCATTTATTCAATAAAACCCTGAAATTATCTCTTTGAGTTCCAAGATTTGTTTGTACGAGGAAAAAAAGTCTAAAAAATAATTTACCATTAAGTTTTAATTTTTTCCACTACTATACCATTTATATATACTTTACATTTTCTTTAAAGACAAATATTCTACTTTTGGAATTTAACAAATTTTTCTAATTGACAATGGATGCTAAAAATAGTGAGTAAAAAGTCTGAAGAGGATATTTTATACACTACATAAAAACTTACACAAATATAGAGAGAAAAATAGCAGCTTCACCCTACAGAAACCTGACAGACATTTCCTTAATCAAGTGAACACACATCAATGAGACAAATAGACATCATGTGTCTCCTGATGTGCACAAAGAAGGACACAGAATCACTTATTAGGTATTCACGCCAAAAATGCATTACCTCAATCTAATCCTGAAAAAATACTACTTACACACAAATTACAGGACACTCTACAAAACAGTCTGTGTTCAAAAATGTCAAGGTCATAAAAGACAAAGAAAAACTGAGGAACATCTCCAGATTAAAGTCCCCAACCAACAGGGACTAGATTGAACCTTTAACAACTAGAAAACTAAAGATACAAAACAATAGTTTTCAAACTTTGCACACAAGGTAGTAAAGGACTGTATACCTAAGAGAAGGAAACAAATCATGTGAGCCCTAGAGCCACCAAAGCTTCCTGCCTGTAGGCAGTTGTTGGGGAAGCTACCAGAGCCTATTTGTTTCACTGAATTCAGGAAACAGATAGGAGTTCAGGGCAGCTAGAATTTGGGAAACAGAGTACTCAAAATGAGGGAACTGCACAAAACAGAGCTCTGGGTATCTACAGAGAGGTATTCATAAAGTAAGTCTTTAGCTAAGAACCAGTCTGTGCAAACGTGAGAAGAAACCACCTGAAGTCAGAGAAAGAACCACAGAAGAGCATCAGGCCAAGCAATTCACAAAGCAAACACATGGCTGGGAGTACTCTGTGTTGCTACCTAATCAAGAATGGGAAAATCCTGTAATACAGAAGAGAGTCAGGTGAAGCAGTCAGAAGGGATTACCACAGTAGTGGGGACAAACGAACCCTAGACTCATCTGCTCTACCAAAGGCTATTTTAAAAACTTAAGGATACTCGGAGAGGGAGAATTGATGCAGGACATCTGGCACCCTAGCCAGCTCAGCGGACCTGCCGCCTCCTCCTTGGTGGTGTTTGTGCTGCGGCAGCCAGCTGAAGAGCCAGTGGGCTGGATGACAGGCAAGGAGGGGGACCTACAACGCCCACCAGAGGCTCCAATAGCCAAAAAGGCTGGACAACTGCTGAGGAGACACCTGTGCCTTGGTGTCTCCTTCAC
>CAUYRH010108494.1:0-12751 GCA_963574655.1 Perodicticus potto
GTCGTGCATCCAATAATTCTTTTTTTTTTTTTTTTTTTTTTTTTTTTGAGACAGAGTCTCACTTTGTCACCATCAGTAGAGGGCCGTGGCATCACAGCTCATAGCAACCTCCAACTCCTGAGCTTAGGTGATTCTCTTGCCTCAGCCTCCCGAGTAGCTGGGACTACAGGCGCCCACCACAACCCCCGGCTATTTTTTGTTGCAGTTTGGCCGGGGCTGGGTTCAAACCCACCACACTTGGTATATGGGGCCAGTGCCCTACCCACTAAGCCACAGGCGCCGCCCGCATCCTGGAATTCTTTTCCCTGTGATCACCAAGAACTTGGAAAGCCTCCGCTCAGAGGGCAGTAATGAGGCCATTCTGACTCCTCTAGCCCTTCCATCCACTCCCCATGCTGGACAGTCCCCAGCTCGCTGCCCTCTTTGCAGAAACCCAGCATAGATGTCTGGGTGCCCAGAGTCGGCCCGGAAAAGCCAGGGCCATCGAGCACCCTCGAGCCCAGCGTGGGCCTGGCACCCCAGTCTCCAGCCCTTACCGTCTTGTCCTTGTCCTCAAAGACCTCTCGGGCCTCCTCATACGAGCATGTCTCTTCCACACACTCTCTTTCAAGGTTTCCTTTCTTCATCTCTTCAAGAAATGAATTTGCCCTCCTGATCCTCACCAGGACATTGTTGGCTTGTTTCCGGTCAACAAACACTGGAAGACAGGGAAGGACAAACAGTTGAAAGCCCCTCACTCCATTACCTGCTCTCTCCTAAACTGCAGTGTCCTGTTGGGGCCACATTAGAAGAGGCCCGACCCTCCTCGGGCATGGAGGGAGCCGTGAGGGAGACCCTCCCCCACTCCTCCACCAGGAGGAGCCTCAGGCTCCTGCCCTGAGCCCCAGGCACCCCTCTTTTGAGTAGGGGACATGTCATAGACCCTGCATGCTCTCCTCAGCCCCAGCTGACCACCCCAGCCCTCTGCCTGCTGTCCACCCCCCAGCTGTCCCACTCTGAGCTGTGCCCTCCGACTTCCTCCTTTTAAGGCCTCCCCCTTGGTTTAATGGGGAGTCGTGGACTGTTTTAACCACGACCCATGAAAAGTACAATTATATCAAGTCCTGGGACACACCGGATGCTCACAAACATAAAATTAAAACAAGTTTCAAGAAATAGCACTTACTATTATTTTCTAAAGAACAGTACTTACTACAAATTTTTCTATTTGATTCTATTCTATTTTATTTAAAAGAACACTGAATCGACTTCAGGGCTTACAAGTGGGTCATAATCCGCTCTTTAAAATTGCCCTGGATTGGGCATCTCTGCGTCCCTGCTCAGGTGTGCAGCCGCACTGCCCCACCTCCCTCTCGGTACCGCCTCTGCCTCTCACCCACTTCTCTCCCTCTTTTCATTGTGAGATGGGAGGCCTTCAAATTCTTTTCGTGGCTTTCTGTCCTCTTCTTTGTACCTTTTTCAGGTCAAAGAATTCAGTGTCACCTAGATCAAGATGGTGGTCCAGGTCGACCCTCCCACACTGACTCGTCCTGTATTTTCAACCCTGACAGATGTCTGCCCTCACCTCAGAGCCCCAAGACTGCAGACTCGAGCTACATTCTAGTCACTCGCTACTTATCACTGGCAGATGGGAATTAGAGCACCTACTTCTTCGAGTTGTTTTAAAACTGCACTAGCAGTGCATAAAACTGCTAGTGCTGGGCGGCGCCTGTGGCTCAAAGGAGTAGGGTGCCGGCCCCATATGCCACAGGTGGCGGGTTCAAACCCAACCCTGGCCAAAAACTGCCAAAAACAAACAAACAAACAAAAAAAAACTACTAGTGCTGAGCTTGGTGCACAGAAGATGCTCGACAAATGTTAGCTTCAATCCTTCAGATTACTTTCCCTTCCAAGTCCTGTTTCTTTTATTGCCCCTGCTTTATTCTGCTGAGGCCAGCTCAACTAGTTACTTGCTGGCTCTGCCCCATGCCCCTGTGTGTCTGCTCCGCATGGCCTGCCATACAGCTGCCCAGCGCTCAGCATCAGGTCTCTTGACTCCACAGGAGGCTGGGCACTCTTTCTCCTCAGGTGCGGAGAAGCCCTGGAGGGAATGCCCATCTGCCTCCCACTCTGGCCCCTGTGTTGAGATGACCGTAGCCTGAGAAGCTCAGGGATGGACACCAAGGAGAAGGGGCTGGAGTGTGGGCCAGCCAGTTCCTCTGAGGAGTCAGAGGGAAAGAGGGGTAGTGATCAGAGCAGGGTGGGTGTCAGGCCCTGGTCGAGTGGGGTCTGACCCTCACAGCGTGTGCTCTAGAATATCAGGGAGCAAGGTAAAATGTGGGTCTTCCAGCCCCTGGAATGCAGCAAGTTCACAGGTCATAATTTGCAAAACACTGGACAAGGCTTGCATGAAGGGCCTGTGGTTGCCCATGGAGAACTCCCTCCCTCTGCAGCCCCTGCCCAGTTCTCTTCACACCTCCCAGCCTGCTCACTTCCCAGCTGGTGGAGTACTGCAGCTGGAGCTGGACGGTGCCGGCACTAAGACATGGCGATGGGCACCAGTGGGGGAGTAATGCCGGGGCTCCACAAGGCTGGGCATCTGGGCCTCCTCCCTTCCTGATTCCTTCGCTCACCTCTCTCCTCATACTGGCCCCTGGCTGTCCTTGACTGTGCCTTCCCTGTCAGGTACCCACAAAGCTAACCACCTTGTCCCCTCCGAGGCCCCGGCCATGCCCTCCAAGGCTGCCCCTCCCATGTCTCCCTGGCCCTGAGTCTGCACCACCTCTCACCTGGGCACTTATACACTCTCTGGGTTACATTATGAGGGGCTTGGTGCTGTCTCTACCTCTGGAACAGAACTACTCACAACAAATGTCTGATTAAATTCTTAAGACAAGTGTATGGAGACCTTGGCATGTTCCATTGCTAATGACCAGTCTTGTTTTCCTCATGTCAGAAAGTCTAGGGCATGGCCTGCTTGGTCACAGGTGTGCCCCAGTGGCAGGGCACAGTAGGTTCTTAGTAATGATTGTTGCATGAATGAATGAAGGAAAGACTGGGCCACTGGCCTGCCCTCAAGGCTCAGCCTCTGGACCAAATTTAGGCACTTTTAATGGCTTTCATTGACAAGTCAGGTCAACTCTTCAGTCAAATTAAGGAGGCTGTGCAGCCATACCTCCTGGTCTGAAGAAAGTGAGACTGGTCATTAGAAATAAAAACATGCAATGGTTTCTGTACACTTGTCTTAAGAAGTTAATGAAACACCACGGAACTCCAGAGTCTCAGACATTTGTCTGAGTGGAGATGTGTCTGCAGGCGAAGGTCCCTAGGGAGGGTGGGCAATGCTGAAATTGGGACGAGGCTGGAATGGACTCTCCCTCACAGCCTCGGCAGGAACCAGCCCTGTGGACTCTTTGATTCTGAGCTCTGGCCTTCAACTGCAAGACAATATATTTCCATTACTTGCAGCCACCAGTCTGTGGTACTTTGTTATGGCAACTCGAGCAAACAGGGGCCACTAACCAGTGAGGACAAGGTAGTAGCCACCAAAGGGAGCTGAGGACAGATCTTCAGTAGGACCTCCTGGGACAGTGGACTTGCCTTCAGGCCCATCTGCACTTGATGGCTGACAGGGTCTCTGAGGGGACACTGGGGAGGCTCTCAGGGTCCAGGCCTGCACTGGGGCACCACCACCATGCCCACATGCTCACAGGCTGAGAGCAGGTGCCCACTCCGTGGCCAGGCAGGGGCGTTACCCAGAAAGGGCATGGCCTAATAGAGAAGGCGTGGCCTGATCGAGAGGGTGTGGTGGGGGCGGGGAGGGGTGACGTGTATTGGTAGTCTGGGGGCAGGAGCAGCACTGCAGAGCAGAGAAACTTGCTTTCTGGCCTCTGCCAGGCTAGGGGTGGGGCAGAGGCCAGGATGGGCAGGGGCTAAGGGTGGGCCTGAGAAGATGGCTCCTGGAACTAGAGCTTCCTATGGGGACTCATGGGGGAGGGGGCCCCAGGAGGAAGACAGGTATCTCCCAATGGAGGGCCTTCCAGGTCAACATGGTTCTGAGGGTCCAGTCTTCCTCCTTTGGGTCTCCTCCTCCCTTGCCTACGTCGGTGCCCCCTCCCCCTACTTGAAGGCCTCTCCCCTTCCATTCTCCCAAGTGGGTCTCTCCCCTCCCACACCCATGGATTTCTCCCCACCCTCCATCTTTTCACTTCCTCTATCTACCGGGGTCTCTTTGGCCGTCTGTCCCTTGCTGCTGTCGCTTTTCTTGTGCCCTGGGGGTCCCTGTGTGTTTTACTTTCTCTAGGATGCAAACCTGTCCTGGGTCCCTAAACCCTGTGCACCTGCCACAGGTGCCACCCCTCCTCTGCTATCTCCCCAAGCCTTGCTTGAGTTCTCCCCTTTCTGGGCCTCTTCTCGATAGGCCCAGGGGCCTGGGCATCCTGGTGGCCCCATCTGTCCAGCCTCACCTTGGGAGCCCCTCCCAGGTGGAGTCAGCTGAGGGTGGTGGCCGGTCTCACCCCTCCCTGGCTGGAAAGGCCTCTGCTGTGCCCCTTACTCTGGCAGTAGAGGGCAGACTGACACCCCCACACCCTTCCTTTCTGTGTCTCCCTTACTCTCTGTCTCTCCTTATCTTTCTCTGTCTCCCTGCCTCTCTCTGTCTCTCCTTATCTCTGTTTTCCTCTGTCTGTTTCTCTATCTCACTGTCTGTCCCTGTGTTTTTGTCTTTTTGTGACCTCTGATCTAGTCATCTGATGATTCTCACCCATATGAAGCTAAGCCCAGCCATCTGAAGCCAAACGGGGCACCCCCCATGTATACCCTAGAAATTTGACAGGGCCAGGGCACCCTTCCATGCATACTGTGGAGATTTGGTAGGGTCATGGCACCTCCCCCATTCATACCATGGAGATTTGAGGGTACATCCCCCCGACTGCCTGCTCTTCCCTGCTCCCTGGTCCCCCTCTGCAGTCAGAAGGGCAACTGCCACTCACCACTTTCCCCAGGCAGGAGAAGGCCAGCCAGGGACACACTGAGCAGGGCAAGGCACGGCAGGCTCGCCATGGTGTGGCTGAGTGCAGGGTCCCGCCGTAACAGGCTGCCGGGGCAGAGTCCACTCTCCTGGGTGCACAGGAGAGCTTGCTGTTCTGCTGCTTATCCCAGGCTCCTGATTGGGGCTGAGCCTGCTGGCACGTGGGGACAGTGACCACACTGGGATGGTTACCCAGTCCTCCCTTCCCTAGGCAGAGCTGGGTGGCTGATAGGGCCTGCAGCAGGATGGGGACTTTTGTTCTATCACAGAATGAAAACGTTTTACTTTCATTTCCTCGTTTTCAGATGTTTGCATCTAACTCTCAGTCCTGACAACATGACAAAGGTATCATTTTCTCATCATTTTTCCAGGACAGAAACCCAAAGTTCAGTGAGCGGTGCAGGTTGACCCCACAGCCATGGTGGTGGATGTGGGATGTGTACTCTTTGTACTGTTCCTGGTCTGAACCTGTCCTTCCACTCAGCTGCTCTCCGAATGCCATCAGGTGATGCCTAGACACAGCAGTCTCAGGCCACCGGGGGACTCATGCAGGCTGGGTTTGTATTTGCCCCCACCCACCCGCAGACCCAGGGGCTCAAAGAACCAGAGGTTCTGGTGACTTTTCTATGACCACCTGGCTCCTGCACATAGTTCTGGGAGGAACATTTCCCTTTCCTGCTGCTTGGAGAGATGAGCTCTGCTGCAAGCCCCCTTCTGTCCTGCTGGGTACAGGATGGATTGGCCCAGGCGACAGGGGTTCTGCCATGAGAGGCTGGTGGGTGTTGTCTCCTAGGCCCCATGCTGACCCCTGGACATGGACTCAGTCACAGGGCCCCATGTCCCCCTGGCTATGTAGCAGGCCCTTGAAGGCAGGCTGGATAGTGGGGGACAGAGGGGCCTGGAATATACAAGGTTTAAACTAGTGAAGGTAATTTCTCAAGTCTTCCAAGTCTAGGGTGGCCAGGCAGAGGAGGAGGCAGGGGGAGGAGAGAAGGCAGGGAGAGATGTCAGGGGCCATGGGGAGCTGCAGGGCCAGTGTTGGGGGCCAGTGAAAGGCCAGTGCTGGGGGTCACTCGAGGCTGGGCCATCTCATGGCCTGACCTCATGCCAGGGTTGGGGCTGGGAAATCTGGGAGTACACAGAGTGCTTGCTTAGTATGGATGGTCTTTGCAGGAATGTGGAGTGTCAGCTCCTCTTCCCCGTCAGAGGAAGGCCCAGAAGTGCACTCTGCAGGCAGGACTGCCCACTCTCCTGAAAAGCAGTTAGCCTGGGAGTTGAGGCCGGTAAGGTCTGTGACAGCCCGGGGAGTTCTCTTTCCTGGCCTGTCTGCGTACTTCCATTCCAAGAAGCCAGAGCATCTTCTCGAGCGTCAGCCCAGGTTAGTCTGCACAATTCCCAAGTGAAAGCCTGCAGCATCTGTCTGTTTGCAAGCTGTCTTTCCCAGAGGTGATGAGGGCCTGGTCCACTGATGCCACCTTCATGACAGGTGCGGACCCCAGTTTCACCAACACAGTGGTTTGTCTGTAATATAAGCAGAGTTGGCCCAGAGTCCGGGCATCTGGCCCATGTTGGGGCTGTGAGAGTCTTGGCGGCCTGGCTTGGGAGATTGCCAGAATCAGTGTCCCTGCCGGGCCCGGAGACTTGCTGCAGAGGGCCTGACACTGTGTCAGGCTTTGCAGGTTAGATGGTGGTTTTGTTCAGACATCTCTGTCTCAATTGCTCCAGGGACAGTAACTAAGCAAATGTTCCATAACACTTTATTTACAACACAGTGTGACTTGATTCAGCCCTCCACTGTTTGTTTGCAGACCTTGGTTGACCCTAAAGTAAATGCCACTTGTTTGCTACCAGGACCAGTTACTGGTGCCCTGCCCTACAGCTGTCTCTTTAGGTCCTGGCCTCTCTCAGCCCCCTCTATCCTCTCCTGGCTGTGTGTCTCTCTCTGCTCCCTCCCAAATCTCCATCTCTTCATCTCTGCACATCTGTTTCTGCCCTTCCACCCCCAACCCCCAAACCAAGAGGAGAGGGCTGGATCAGTGCAGGCATCTCCAGGTGGCCCTGAGCTAGGCTAGGGGAACGGGGCCCGCAGCAGGAAGCCTGGGCGCAGCTCAGAGCGCATAAGACCACGAAGCCACTCGGTGTAGCGAGACACCCGTGTGTACACCCCGAAGTGGCCGGCGGCTGCGCAGCCTTCGCCCCAGCTGACCACGCCCGTCAGGTACCAGGTGCCCCGGTATCGCGTGGCATGAGGGCCGCCACTGTCGCCCTTGCAAGCATCCTTGCTGCCATCAAGGTAGCCAGCACAGAACATGTTCTCGGTGAGGCGCCGGGAACCTGCCCTGCGCTGCGACTGCTCCTCGCAGTCCTGCGTCATGAGCCGGGGCACGTCCACCGCCATGAGCTCCCGCGCCGTGGCGCCACGCTCCAGCAACCGGCCCCAGCCGCTGACGGTGGAGAAGCGCACGGCTGCCAGCACGTGCGCCGCAAAGGCAGCTTCCGGCAGGCACAGCGGCGCCACGTGCATAGCCAGGTGGGCGGGCGGGTGCAGGCGGAGCAGGGCCACGTCGTGGTCCGGGACGCCTGCGGTGTAAGTGGCTGGCACGATGACCTGTACCACGTGCAGGACCTGCTCGTCCCCGTCCTCCTGGCTGAGGTCGTGCTCGCCTGGAGGTATGGGGAGGGTGCTCAGCCGTGTCCAGCCACCTCCCAGCACTTTCCCCCAGGTCTCATCTTTGCCCTCTGGCCTCCCAGGCAAGGCTGACCCCCAAACCCGTCCCTGGGAACCCTGTGGCTCCCAGGGCAGCTGAGACTGGGGTGAATCTGGAACTGGGTGTTGGAGGCCAGTGAGGAAGTGGGGAGTCATCCTGACCTTGAGGGGTCAAATTCTCCATAGTTCCTCCCTGTCCGGCCTGACCCTCCTCAGGGTCCTTGTTCATCAACCCAGAGGGCGAGACCTACAGGTGGTCCCATGGAGGGTCTCCAGGGCCTTGGGGGTTCATGTGAGACAGAGTGGGTATTGCATCCCCCAAGTCTCTTTATGCTTTACTTGGAAGCAGGAAGGAGGCTGTGAGGACAGTAGCTGCATGGAGTCTGCCTACTCCCCTTTCCAGAGGCATCTGTCTGATCACAGAATTCAGTAGCACCCTCCCCAGACTCTCAGGTCAGGAGACAGGCTGGCACCTACCTAACACCACGGTGAGGTTCTTCCCACTCCTGATTCTATCAAAGCAGTGGGCCGCGGAGATGACCCAGCTGGGGTCGACCAGGGTCCCCCCACATAGCAGAACTCCGTTCAGGGTCAGCATGGCCTGGGCAAGGGCACAATGTGCTCTGAGGGGTATGCACCCTGCGGGACCACTGGCATTGTGTGGCTGCCTCCAACCCTGAGTCCCTCCTGGGCAAAGCTGTCCAAACCTGGCCCCAGGAGGAGCTGCTCTCCAGCACTGCCTGCACAGGGAAGATCACTGTTGGGTCCTACTGTGCACCTCCCAGGATCGGCTCAGAGCTTTGGCCCAGTGAGCCCAATTTTGCAAGTATCAGCAAGATCCTGCCCCAAAGTGCTGCCCCAAGGACGACATGCAGTAACTCTGCTGAGTGCCTGGTATGGCTCTCTGAATGGAGTAGGCCCTCAACAAATGTCACTTTCTTTTCTTCTTCCCTTCCCCACTAACAGTAAGGAGGATGCTGCCCAGCTGGGAGGAAGGGGTGGGCCAGCCTGGGGCTAGCCACCTGGTTTCACTCTGAGGCCTACTGACTGGTCTCATTCAGAAGGCTCTACACCCCTCATAGAGGGGAGGCCAGGACCAGAACACCCTGACCCAGGGAAGCCCTACCTTACCTGCCATGGACACTCCCCTTTAGGGCACACCTTGCCCCCAACAATTCGGCCTTCAGGGTTGCTGGCGTTTCTTTTTTCCAGAATAGGTATTTTTCCACATGGATATTCAACTGTAAAAAATAAGTCAGCAAGATGGAAGGTTTGTGAAAGATGCCATGTCGGTGGGCAGAGGCTCAGAACCTCCTGTTCCCTGAGAGCTGGGCACCGTGGCGGGTGGGCAGGGCTCAGCTGGGAGCCTGTGCTAACTGCCAGGCTGATGGCAGGTGGAGCTGCACCGGGGCACCAAGCCCTGCTAGCTTTCCTAGGGGAGAGGATGTGTCCTGTGAATTCACTGAAAGGTGAAGGAAGCTCCATCTTCAGAGGAACCACGACTGAAAACCAGGGTGCTGTTTTGATCCCAGGCCTGTTGTTTAGTCTGGTCCAGTAAAGTCCTTGGGCCAGAGAAGAAACCTGTGGTGGTGGTGGTAGCAATTTTAGGCTCAGGTGACTGGAGACCTCTACCCCTGAAGAGACACAGCCAGTTTGAGGCTGCTCTGGAGAACATTTTCCTAAGAGCACATGCCTTTAAAATGTTTTAGAGTCTAGACTTGTGCAGGAGTTGGTATAGACTCTGGGTGTGTCAATGTAAACTCACAAGCCCTGGCAGAGGCCCCACAGGGGGACAGGAGTGAGACAGCCTCGATCACCTCCCAGGCTTGGCTGGAATAGGCAGGGAACCCATCCAGAGAACTTCCCCAGGGTGACCGTCCTGCTCACGGTGGCTCTGGCTGGCACCTCTCTACCCTCCACTCCCAGCCAGCAGCAGGTGTTCAGAGGATGCTAAGTTGTCCCCACCTCTTAGCCAGGAAGATAACTTATAGCAGGACAAGGCATCTGGGTCACAAACACAGCAAAGAGCCCCAAAACCTCATCACCTGTGGGCGCACAGGACACCCCATCCGGTTGCAGAGAGTACCCCTCATGGCACCGGCAGGAACGCTTGGCCTCCGCGTGGTCGCTGCAGTACTGCTCACAGCCACCGTTCTCGTTTGAGCAGATCAGCTGGTCGTTCTTGTCTGGAGACAGGAAGGGAATGGCCTGAGAGGGGCCACCTTGGAGTCTGTGAAAACTGCCCCATGGCAGGGGGCTCTGCTTTGATAGTGGTGCTTAGTCGTGGGCTGTAGGTACCTGGCACCACCTGCTCTGGGGATTGGTCCTGGAGGATGGGACCTGGAGCTGGAGGAGTCACATGTCCAAGCAGTATGGCCAGTGCGGGGCAGGGCCACATTGATGGCATTTAGGGGATGCCAGGCTAGCAGATGGTGACCTCCAGGACAATCACCTTTGCAAACAGCTGATGGGAAGCTGAGGAGGGCCCTGGGAAGCAGTGAAACTCCCTTGCAGACAGTGAAAGTGTCCTACTGCTTGGAGACACTGCCAGCAAGAGGGCGAGAGAGGTAATAGTCTCTAAGCAGGCCTTATGCCACTGTAAGCCAGCTGGGGACAGTCTCAGCACTGACAGTGGGCTCGGACAGATGAGTTGAGCTTGATGTGAGGAATGGGAGCTGCCCTATGGGAGGCTTATCCTGGGCTGAGCAGCAGGGGTCTCTTTCCTCAGTTTCCCTCCATGCTCTCTGGGCTCTGTTATGCTTGGAGAAGGCAATGCTGTAGCCCAGAAAATCTAACTCACTGAGAGGCTGAGCACTTGGACGGTAAAGCCTAGACCTTGCCAAAGAGGAGTGGCCTTTATCTTTGGCTCCTGGGAGATAACCACCAAGCCCTGGAAGATCCTGCCTGGGGAATGTCATTGCTTACCCAGGCCTTGTGGCATGTGGGATGGTTAAGCTAACAATATAGTTTATGGTGAAGGCCTTAGGCCAATGTATCTACCTCACCTCCAGAGGGGGTGAGACTTAGGTCAGCAGGTGAGCAGTCACCCTGAGCTTCAGGGCAGCCTCCCAGGGAGGGGAGTACTGCGTTCATCTTGTCTTCGTTCAACACGTGGTTCTGGGAGAACTGAGGACTCCATCAAGAGAGGACGGCTATTCTGCCATGCTGTGAGCGTATCAGCCTCTAGGTGAGGCCTTCTGGTGAGTGACTGAACCTTGAGGTGACCAAGGGCCCCGAACTTTGTTCAGTTGAATATTTGGAAGGTAGAAAGAAAACTCATTTCCTTATAATGAGAGGTAGAGAGGTTGAAGTTTAGCTTCCCTGCCTGGTGGGACATAAAAGAGACTCGCCTGGGCCCTCTCCAGGTCCATCAGAACTTACCAGGGCTAGAGCCCAAGGGGCCATCACATCTGAGAAATAGAGCCTTAAAGCCCTAGATGGGAGGCTATCGCGTTGGAAGAGGGCCTTCAATGTCACCCTGATTGACTACCGTCTGAGGCTGAGCCCAGGCTGGACTAGTATGCACATCTGTGTCTCGGTCAGCCAGGTGGCCTCTATGCTGCCCAGGGCCCTTGGCACATAGAGGACAGGGGACAGGAGAAAGGGAGCAGAGCCTCACTCGTCTCACAGTTCCGGCCCTCAAATTCAGGGAGGCAGAAGCAGACATAGGATTGGAGCTGGTCCTCACAGGAACCTCCGTTCTGGCATGGATTTGAGGCACATTGGTCCCCATCTGTGGAATGAGCTTGTGTTAGTGTGCTATGGAGAAGGCTGGTGGGCAGGATCAAAATGAGCTGTTCACTGACTCACCCTTATAAGAAATCCAGAACTGCTTCTGAGGGAGCAAGAGAGGAAGCTGCATGAGACAGTGCTGCCCAGACGCGCCAGCCGTGGTATCTACGATATGGACTGATGGGTGGGGGAGGCCTGGGGTGGGCACTTTGCCCTGGGCCCTTTGGAATGGGTTCGAGAATCCAGATCTTCTTCTGGAGATGAGGTGGGATCATCTCAAGAAGGACTTTTTTTTTTTTACTCTCGTCCCTCCTCAGGATGTCTAGAGCCACCAGAGGCCACATAGTTCCCTCTCCCAAGTCAGCCTCAATTCTGCCACCTCAGAGCTGGGAAACTGGGACAAGACAGACATTCTGGGTCTCCATCCTGTCCTCTGACAGGGCACCCACCCACCATGGAGTGGTCACCAGGAGAAAAATTTAAAGAAGATTTAAAGGCATTCTGCAAACTGTAAAGGGCCCATTGCTAAAATTGATTCCTGAAGAAACTTTTTGCCAACTGAACTTAAACTCTGAGGGTTGTTGTGAGGGTATAACAGATGGGAAATCCTGACAGTGCACTGAACTCTAGGTGGCATGAAACAGGGTGTGAGTAGCCTCAGTTTGCCTGGAAAAGGTCATGTTAGTGTCTGTCCCCCAGAGTTCCTGGGGGATGTGTGGCTTCCTGTGTGAGATATGACTTCCTGTCAGTGTGATGTGTGGCTTCCTGTGTGAGATGTGACTTCCTGTCAGTGTGATGTGAGGTGTCCTGTGAGTGAGAGTGACTTCCTGTCAGTGTGATGTGAGGTGTCCTGTGAGTGGGAGATGTGATGTCCTGTCAGTGTGATGTGAGGTGTCCTGTGTGAGACGTGACGTTCTATCAGTGTGATGTGAGGTGTCCTGTGTGAGATGTGATGTCCTGTCAGTGTGATGTGAGGTGTCCTGTGAGTGGGAGATGTGAGGTGTCCTGTGTGAGATGTGATGTCCTGTCAGTGTGATGGAAAGTATCCTGTGTGAGATATGAGGTCCTGTCAGTGTGATGTGAGGTGTCCTGTGAGTGGGAGAAGTGAGGTTTGGTCAGTGTGATGTGAGGTGCCCGTGTAAGAGGTGAGGTCCTGTCAGTGTGATGTGAGGTGTCCTGTGTGAGATGTGAGGTCCTGTCAGTGTGATGTGAGGTGTCCTGTGTGAGATGTGATGTCCTGTCAGTGTGATGTGAGGTGTCCTGTGAGTGGGAGATGTGATGTCCTGTCAGTGTGATGTGAGGTG
>CAUYRH010108496.1:0-56092 GCA_963574655.1 Perodicticus potto
GCCCACAGATGCACGCACAGTCAGAAACACATAGACATACAGACCAAACAAAACTAACAAACAAAAAACAAAAATCTACAATAAAAATAGTGATAATTGTAAAATAATTGAAAAGAAAAATAATCTGATGTGAGCACTCTCAGAAACCATAAGAAGGGAAGAGGAAGCAAGAAAGAAAAAAAGGTAGTGTTCATAAAAGAGTTAAAAAAAGAAGAAAGAAAAAAATTAAATTAAAAATAGAAAAAAAATGGCTTGGCTCCTGTGGCTCAAGCGGCTAAGGCGCCAGCCACGTACACCTGAGCTGGCGGGTTCAAATCCGGCCTGGGCCCACCAAACAACAACAATGGCTGCAACTGTCAAACCTAGCCTTGGCTGAACTGCAAAACAGAAAAATAGCCGGGCATTGTGGTGGGTGTCTGTAGTCCCAGCTACTCGGGAGGCTGAGGCAAGAGAATCGCTTAAGCCCAGGAGTTGGAGGTTGCTGTGAGCTGTGTAACACCATGGGTGCTACCAAGGGTGATAAAGTAAGACTCTGTCTCTACAAAAAAAAAATTATCAATAGCTCCTCCAAGAAAAGGATGAAAAAGCAAGAAAAAGAAAAAGAAAAAAAAGACACCAACCTCAAAAATATTATTCTTGTATATATATAGAAATACACATCTATACATGTGAGATAGATGTCAACATTAGTAGGAATAAATTTATAATGCAGAATGCTTTCTGGACACCAGGTGGCACAGTGAGTGGTTCCCAGGCTTTTACCTGATTCACAGTTTACATTGTTACCATGGTAACCAGTCTACCTGGCCAGTAGCCATTTTTGGACTTTCTATAAAAGTTTGTTTCCTAAATGTTGCCCCACTTCGTGTGCTCTGTTCCAGATGGCACTCCTACCCGACCTCCAAACTTGGTGCAGGAGTCCACACTTCACAAATCTTTCCACTCTGCTCCCACGTTCTCCCCCGAACTGGCAACTGCAATGGTCTGTGGGGGAGGGGCTGGCTGCCACTGCTTTCGCAGCTGCAGTGCATGGAGACTCTTTCCCCAATTTCCATGGCTCAGAGTCTCTCTATTGAGCCCCAGTTCCCCACTGCAGCCTGAACAGCTAGACCTCATCAGTATTCCCCACCAGGGATGGTATGGTCTGTTTAATTACTCCTGATGTTCTGAGAAAAGGTGTCCACCATTTCAGACAATTCAAAATGTCTATTTCCCAGGCAAGATCCCCTCTTGTCAATTTTCCTTTGGGCTGCCTAGCCCTCTGTGGCTCTGAGGGGCACCCCTTTCTGGCCATCAAACTCTGCTTAGGAATCCACAATTCACCAAAAGTTTCATCAATTAGATTTTGTGAATTGCAAACTGCTGTCCTCCGTGAGGGAGGGTCTGGCTGCCGTCCTGTGCACTGGGCAGGGGAAAAACTATGGTAAAGTCTGTGGTTTTGAATTACACCTCAAATTCACCAATTTGCCACGCATTTCCAACTGTCTATCCACTCCAATAATCCACGTGGGGAAAGATCCAGAGCTCCCTCCTTTTTACCTCATGACTTGGGAGAGATGGGCTACATGTCTGTCCTGACCGCCATCATGTTCTGCCTCTACAGTTTAGGTTTTAATTGTTTCTTTTCAAAGATGATGTATTTGGTGTGGATAGCATTTTAAATTTTCTTCTGCTTTCAGCCTTGTTCAAACAGGCCTGCCGTTTAATTTGGAGACTGTATGATAGCTCCATGGGTCCTGTTTATTGTCGCTTAAAATCGTAATCTGGGCAATTTTCATCCCAAAAGAGATATTTTTTTGGTCTCTTTTGGAGAGAAAAATAAAAAACACGGTCATCTGGACTATGGGATTTGTTAAAATGATGTGTACCTTCGTGGCCTTAACTTTAATTTTACTCATGGTAGTGGGGGCTCACAGAAGCTCATTTTGTTATGAATTAGAAAAAATTTGTATTTAATGCCAAATATATTATAATAATTATTTCATATATTATCATTTTAGTTTCTCATCTTATTTGAGATAGATAATATGATATCTATCCAGAATTGAACTTCACTTTTTAAAAAAGTCCTTGTCTAAATTCTGGAACTTTTGCGCTGATTATTTCTTTATTCCCACCCTCCATAAGTGCAAGGAATCTTATAACAAATTCTTGCTAATTGGGAATTAATTAACAAGGTCATCAGAATGAATGGAAAGTCTAAATTTCACAGTTAAAAATTATTCCCCTTGGTAAATAATCTAGATTAGTTGAACTTCTAACTGAATATGAGGGAAATCTGAAATCCAGGTGGAAAATCAAGATGATGAATATCATAGCCTTGAGTCCAGTGGCACCATCAAAAATCATAGCTTATTTTACTAACTCTTCTGTTTTAAGTCTTTTATCAGAGACTGAAGCTGGCCACTACCTTGAAGATTTTGTGGCAGTGGTGGCCATCACCTTGAAGTGGCTATTTGGGTGGCACATCTGAGTTGTTAAAGGGGCAAAGTATAGCACATGCTGTCTTGTGCTCTGGGTCACATCTCCATGGCCCTTTTGACTTTGTCAGTAGTGTGCAGCTCCTCTTCATGATGCCCACTTTCCAGCTCAACTGCAGAGTTTCTCAGCTGTTCTGCTTAATGGCTTTTTCTGAATCTGAGGAAGCTTGCTCATTACACCCATAGGTATAATGGAGTTAATACCCCAAGGATGGAAGTTGGTAGGGAAATAGTTTCTGTCTTTCAGAAGTATAATCCTAAATTACTATTCTATGTGGGTTCTGAAAGGATCCCCAGTGATATTTAGCCTCATTTGCCCACAGAGGTGGTAACAAGCTCAATAACATAGTCTTTTTTTCTTTCTTCATCTCACTTACCCATTCCTTATTCCTAATTTTAGGAACCACTCCTAAATAAATGGGTTGCATTCTAGTCATTGTCACAGTATCCACTTGTTTAAATTTGCTAACAATTATGAATATTTTTTATGTCCTTATAAAGTCTTTGGAAAAATGTAAAAATATTGATTGAGTCATTGGCTTAATGATGACAAAACAGAGCAAGCAATCCCATCTATCACTGGGCAAGAGACATGAATAGGCATCCTTTTCTGAGGATGCCAAACGAATGGCTAAGAGACATATGAAAAATGCTCATAGTTCCTAATCTTCCAAGAAATGCAAATCAAACCCACCCTGAGCTATTACCTAATCCCAGTAAGATCACCTACATCATAAATTCCCAAAGATGCAGATGCTGATGTGGACATGGAGAGAGGGGACCACTTTTATACTTTTGCTGAAACCGGAAATTCATACAGCCTCTTTGTAAAGAAGTATGAATAATCCTCAAAGAACTCAAATTAGACCTCCCATTTGATTCCACAATCCCACTTCTACCCAGAAGAAAAAAGAATCATTATATCATAACGACATTTGCACTAGATTGTTTGTCACAATTTAATCTGCCATCACCAAGATGTGGAAACAACCTAAATGGCCATCAACTCAGGAATACATTAACAAGCTGTGGCATATGTATATGAAAGAATGCTATTCAGCCACTAAAAGATGGAGATTTTACACCTTTTGTATTAACCTGGATGGAGTTGAAACACATTCTTCTTAGTAAAGTATTACAAGAATTGAAAATCAATTATGTAACACACTCTATACTGATATGAAGCCAGTAAACAATCTAATTCACTTCCACAGAGGAGAAAAACTTATTTCAATTCAAGGTGGGGGGAAGGGGAATGAGGGAGAAGGAAGGAGGGGTTTGAGGTATTCCCACTTAATGGACACAATGTAGGAGTGTATGGCACACCTGTGGATGCAGGACACAACTACAAGGGGGCCTCTACCTAACTAATCAAATATTGTGACTTGGTTGCTTGTACCCTCCCATTAACCTGAAATAAAAAATATTTTTGAAATAAAAATGTAAATAAGCTGATTTTCTACATCCAAGGGCTTGACTTTTATTCTTCTTCTTTATTATCAATCTGCTATTTTTTGGCCTTTAAAGATTCATTTGATTCTTAGCCTGTATTTTATTATAGGCTCTTATGAATGGTTTCCTGATGGTTCTAGGGGGCAGGTTATTACTCCTGTATTATTCTCTGTAGGAACAGAGTTTCCTTCAGTTTGCTGAGAATTGTTGTTTAGTTGTTCACTTCTGCCTTGGTCTTGCTTCATAGTGCCAAGCTGAAAATTATTACCACTCAGGCTGAAGCCATTGGTTTAAGATTTTGATTGTTTCCAGAAAAGCTTTCCCAGTACCACCTCTCCTTCCTCTTTCCACCCAGATACACTCTCTGCAGCTCTACTTTGTGGATTAGGGCCTGACAATTACAAAACCTTTCGTATTTAAACTTTATGTCAAAGGCAAGCCTCTCCAATCAAAGACAATGCTCTTTGATTACATGTTTGAGGTCCTCCTGCCTGCCCATAAATCTAGGATTTTATATTCCCTCTGACATGCTCTTTTCCATAGAATTTAGTTTTTGTTAAATGATGTTTATACCAAAGTTTTTTGCTTATTATAGATGTTCTTCAATACTACATATATATGACTGTCAGATAGAATTCTAAATGTAATAAAATATTACTTAGTAACTATGTCATTCAGAATCTAGTCAGGAAGAAAGAAATTCTAGTTGGCAGTTTAATTTAAGGAATTTAACAGGAGAGATTGAGAGAAAAAGGTGCTAAAAGAGCTCAAAGAACAAATTGGAGGTGTACACAGAGACGTAAGTGAGAATAGAAAAGACAGTGTTATTGGAGCATAAGAGCCAGGACCACCTTTGGGAGCCAAAGTCATGACAGGGGCTGCACAGCAATAGCTGTAACTGTGGAGGGATGCAATCACCAATCACTGCTTGGGATGTCACTTAAAGATTGAGTGGATGAGTGTGAGTGAGTGTGAGAGAAACATACTAGTTTTCCTTCCTTTCTCCAGTCTTTTGCCACAGCCTCACACTGGTTAAATCTAGCTAGAACCTAGGCAATATAATTTTCACCCCTCAAAATACCATAATATAGCAAAGCAAGGGAAAATTAGGGAGTGAAGTGGGAAAAAGTATATAGTAATAATGATGATTTTGTTGAGGCTACCATAGCTGTTCTTACCAAAGAAAAAGAAGTGGGTGTTTGGCAGTTGAGGGAGATCCTGGGTAGGAAAGTGCCATTCTCTGTAGAATCAAGTGTCTATAATGGGCTGTGGTTGGAATAGGAAATAGAATGAATACCTCTGCACTCCCAAAACTTATAGCCTAGCAGAGGAGTCAGGCCATTAAAGTCTATAATAAATTATACATTATGAAAACCAAACTAATTAATAGTATATGTTTATTATATATTATTTATATTATTCTATTAAATAAATATAAGTATATAATGCAAAAATTTATTACTTATTTATATTAATAATAAACAAGGCAATGAGAACATATAGTTGGGAAACCTTGGGGCAGTCAGAAAGGCTTTCTGGAGGAAGTAATATTTATGGATGAGTAGGAATTAGAAGCAGAAAATGAAGAGTGCAAAAAAGGGAGGAGATGAATCCAGACTGAGGAACAGCATGTTCACTATGGCTTGAGGGTGGAAGAGAGTAAATTCTGAGACAGAGAATGACTGTTGGGAGAAGGATGGGGATGTTGTTAGTGATGGAGCCAGAGAGGAAGACTGGGCGAGTTCACAAAAAGCTTATTAGGCCACGTTGAGGAGTTTAGACCTTATCCCAAAGGCAGTGGGAGGTTACCGAAGGGCTTTAACTAGGGAAAAACCAATCAGATTTATACTTTAGAAAGGTCATTCCAGACTAGTGTCGGGGAGAGAGAAGGTAGAACTCTGTCCAGGTGAGAGGGTAGTGCCCTGTACCAGTCAAGTGAATGGAGGTGGAGAGAGTTCTGGAGATACATAGAAGGTTTGAATAGCAGTGCTTTGATTGGCAATTTTTGGCCTCGTGGATGAAGGTTAAAGGAGAGAAGGATTATGTTTGAGCTTCTGAAAAGATAGCAATGCCAGTTCTTAAAAATGAAGAACACAGTGTGGCAATCTGGATGGTTAAAAATCCGTGGCTGGGAAAACTTTCGCTGGAAAGGATCAGATAATAACAAGTATTTTCAGTTTTGCAGGCCAAATAGTTTCTGTTGCAACTACTCAGCTCTGCCGTTGTAGTGTGAAAGCAGCTGTACACAATATGGAAGGAAATGGACATGAGTGTATCCAAATAAAACTTTATTTACAAAACCAGCTGATGGACTGGGTTTGACCCAAGAGTCATAGTTTGCCTACCCCAGTAAAGAAGTGGGTTTCCCATCGTACACTTTTCATTTAAGTGACTAGAAGACATCCAAGTAGAGATGTTGAGTAGGCACTGGGGGAGGATCTCCTCTTTTCCTCTCTTGACTTTATAACCAACCTTGTTCTAAATAAAGGAGCTATAAAAGTTCAGAACAAGTCTTCACTGTAAAGTGGTATTATAGCTGGGAGGGAGAAAATAAATGTTGACTCTTAAGAAAATCCAGTACCTTCTTTTTTATTTTGGCTTCTTTTTCTGCCTCTCTGCTCTTCCTTCTAGTCTCATACTAGATGTTTCCATTATGTACATCATTTAGTGATTGTGCTAATAGTATTTCCCCTTGTTGATAAGACAGCACTGTCTTCTGATCTATTATGTTGTCCATTGTCTTCTGAACATTGACACAGTCGGTTCCTGGGGATACAGAGATGAATAAGGAGGTACTTGCAGGTGCCCACACTCTGGCAAAGGAAAGATTTCATTAAAAATTATCCTGTGGTGTCATGTGGAGAAAGTAATGATGGAAGTTTTCCTATGAAATACACAAGAAGTACATAGTTATTCCTGCAGAGGCTGAGTGGGTGGGTGGAAGGTTTCTTGGACTATATATTACAAGATGGGATGTGAATTCAACCAAATTGTAATGTTGATGGCAGTGGGAGTGTGCGTGTGGGGGGGTGGGATTCACACCGAAGGAATAGCATGGATAAAGGCATGAAAATTGAAGATTCATGGTATGTTCTGGGAAGAGTTAAATCAGGGTCTGCTGAAATCCTGGAACAACTAGAAAGGCCTAGAACATTTCTTTGGTTGAAAGATTTCTGGTGTTGGGTTTCTACTTTCTCTGTCATGAGTTAGAGACAGGAAGGGCATTTGGCTGGTTGTAAAAGGGCTTTGTTAGTGGAATTGGGAGGTCTAGATTACAGTGGGTATGCTTAGCTGGTCCAGGGGTTTGATGCCATGAAGACTGCCCACTTACACCTGGGGGTGTTGAGTCATGACACGATGGCCCACATTTCTGGTTTATCCATTGGAAGTAGGATAATACGAAGGGTGGGAATTCAACCTCTGAGGACTTTAAATGTGATTTCAGATCTCTTCACCTTTCCATGGAATACAGTAATTTAAACAACGTGGTTTCTGTAAACTGTTACCAACAAATGTAGAAAATAGCTTATTGTAAACACAAACGAATCAGTGACTTCTATGCTGTAATTATTAAAAGATTTTTCACAGGAGCTTTGGTGTTTTCTGTATTCTTTTCTGTAAATCAATTCTGTCTTATCACGGATGGGTGGGGGGGGAAATAATGTAATGAAGAATAATAAAATACATGTATTTAAAAAAAAAAAAAGAGTACATGGAAAAAAAAAAAGATTTTTCACAATTTTTCGTGTAGGAGAAGCCATCATATGTAAAAAGGAGTTCACTGTGTCTTATCAAATCCATATAACTGCCTTCTTGTCTGACTTTTTGCTGTGAACACTGAAGAAAAACATTAAGCAAATAAAAGTCAACTGTTCTATGTAGCAGAATTCCTAATTATCTTTCACCTCTTTTCCCAAACTCAGAGACACTAAGAGAAATAGAACATGCCTCAAGATGGAGCTCTTGAACCACATAGTTTTGAAGCAAAGTCAGTGAATTTGTAAATATGCCAAATACAAACGAAGTTGGAGCCATTGGTCAAGACTAGTGGTAATTTTTGTGTGGCAAAGCAAAAGGTGGGAATAAGAACTGTTCCGTACTCCAAAGCTTTTGTAGGTGCTGGGCATTAGTATCCATGACTAAGGGCTTAGATCAACAAATAATCTCATTTATATAAATAATTTTATTTGTTTCTCTAATGAAGTATACATTTACTTCTTCTTAAGCCCATCTCAAATGGTAGAAACACTACTTGGAAATTAAATAATCTTCTTCACGCACTAGTAAACTTTCATTGCTATATAAACACTTTCCTTAGACACAAGGGACTGACAAACAAAGGAAGTACCAAGTAGGAGGCTACTGCAATACCCAAATGAAGGGAAGCTCCTCTTAGTAGGGCAGTTTCTCCTAGAGAGGAAGGCAGCTCAATACAGGAAGAAGAGCTAGGATCTGGACAGAATCCTGTCTCTCTGCCCCTTCTTAGCTATGTACCCTTTGTCTGGATTCTTCTTCTTTTTCTTTTTCTTTCTGTTTATTTTGAGACTGTCTTACTCTGTTGCCTAGGCTAGAGTGCTATGGCATCAACCTAGCTCACAGCAACCTCAAACTCCTGGGCTCAAGCAATCCTCCTGCCTTAGCCTCCCAAGTATCTGGTAATACAGGCACACATCACTATGCCTGGCTAATTTTTCTATTTTTAATAGAGACAGGGTCTCATTCTTGCTCAGGCTGGTCTTGAACTCCTGACCTCCAATGATCCTCCTATCTTAGCCTCCCAGAGGGTTAGGATTACAGGTGTGAGCCACTGTGCCTGGTCTTAGGGTGGCTTCCTTTTTTTTTTTCTTAGCATCTTAAAACACATACACTTATTGTATGGCGTTTCCTGAGAATCCAGAACCAGGAGCAGTACAGCTGGGTGATTCTGGCTTAGAGCCTCTCATGAGGTTGTCAGCCATACTGCAACTATTTTAAGTTTTGCTTGGGACTGTAAGATCTGCTTCTTACATTGCCTTCTTAACCTAATAACTATTCCAGGCTCTTGAGAATTATACATAATGTACTAAAGTGCCTGGTGTTTGTGCCTACTAATAAAGTGCCCACTAATGCCTACTGTTGGAGCAGCCATCTGCGCCTGTTTTGATAGTGCATGGAACAAGGCATCACACTTGTGTAAGTGCTATTCACACTGTAGATGTATGAATGTAGGTGAACCCGAAAGCAGTAGATAAATATCTCTTCCTACATCAACTCATACTGGCCTATGCAGCCATTTGCTTATGGAGGAAGCATGTGAGTGGGCATGAATTATTGCACATGTTTGCATGGCTGTTCCCTGCCCTGACTCTACTTATTCTTCCCCTTGCCACTTCACCTAGGGCCCCAAATAGGAACCTGATACAGCCACTCTTCCTACTTGGGTAGAGAAGTTGGGGTGAACATGCTGGAATTACTGGGGTCTACATGACCTAGGTAAGGAGATAAGATGAGGTTCTGGGATAGCAGCTCAGGCTGTAGAGTGTCTTTGCCTGATTCCTTATAGACCTCTTGTACTCTAGCTAATGGCTTACAAAAGATCTATGGAACTGTATTTGGGCAATTTTCCATAGTGCTCCACCCAGCATCCCCCAAGCCTCATGTTTCCCCTCCTGTGTGGCTATGGGCCACATAGAGGGTCATGTGTCACAGTTTCTCTGGCCAGCCATGTAAGTTTGTTCAGCTTGGCTATTGCTAAGTAACACTGGGGTCTATCTTATCTGTAGCACGGACTTTCATTTGGTAATATCCTATTAATTCATTACACATATAAGCACTTGGGCAATTTTTAATTATTTTCATTCCTCTGTTCTTACCATTTCTCATTTACTTTCATGTCTTCCTTTTTTCAATAATAAATCTCCTTGCCTTGTTCCCTTTCTTGCTTATAACTCTCATTGTTCTTTTTTATGGCCTTCTCTCTCTTTCCTCTTTCTTCTTTTCATTCCTCATGTCAGTTTTTTTTTTCCTTGAGACAGAATCTCACTCTGTTGCCCAGGCTAGAGTGCTATGGTGTCAGCCTAGATTGCAGCAACCTCATACTCCTGGACTCAAGTGATCCTCCTGCCTCAGCCTCCCAAGTAGCTGGGGCTACAGGTGAGCGTCACCATGTCTGCCTAATTTTTGTATTTTTATTAGAGACAGAAAGACTGCTCTTTCTCAGTGTGATCTTATACTCCTGAGCTCAAGCAATCCTACCGCCTCAGCTTCCCAGAGTGCTAGGATTATAAGGGTAAGCCACCCTGCCTGGCCTTCATGTCAGTTTTTAACACTCCTTTGCCCCAGCCATATCTCTTCTTTTGTCCATGTTTCTTCTTTTTTTCTTTTCTTGTTAACTTCCTTTCCCTCTCTCTATGCCTTTCTTATCACTTAGTTTTTCTTTCTTTCAGCTTCCTCCCCTTCCAAATCCTCTCAAGCACCTCTTCTATTTCTCCCTCTTTATTAAGTTGGTCTATTTCTCCAAGTGGTAATGGAGTCAAACAATCCTGAGAGATGAAAAGTCACAGAGGTGGGGATACTAGGTGTCTGTGTGGTCCATGTCAGATGCTACAAATGTCTATTTTACTACAAATCCTTAGAACAAAGAATAATGGCATCCACAGAAGTGATATTTGTGGATATAATCCACAGTGAGTCAATTCCCTCTGAATTTGGAGTTGTGGTTTTATTTATTTTAGTTTTTGTTTGCATTTTTTAAAAATTTCAGATTAATAAAAGGTGCATACAATTAGGTTACATTGTTTGCATTTGTTTGGAAAATTTTGTGTTTTATGTGAGTTCTTCACCCGGGAAATCTGTCATATATCTCTACATTGTACCCATTAAGTGGGAGCTTGCTGAACCTGTTCCCCCTCCTCCTTAAATTTAATTGTATTTTTCCTCTCATGTGGGCCTGCAGTTGTTCACCTACTAGTTTCAATCAGTACTGAGCACATGGGATGCTTGTTTTTCCATGCCTGAGATATTTTACTAAGGAAGATACGCTTAAACTCCATCCAGGTAAATACAAAAGAAATAAAGTCTCCATCTTTTTATGGCTGAATATCCATGGACTGCATATACCACAGTTTACTAATTCATAGTTTGATTGGCACTTGGATGATTTCTAAACCCTTGGAATTGAGGAAGTGTGTGAGAGTGGCTTGGCGCCTGTGGCTCAACGGGCTAAGGCGCCAGCCACGTACACCTGAGCTGGCGGGTTCGAATCCAGCCTGGGCCCGCCAAACTACAATGATGGCTGCAACCAAAAAATGGCCAGGCATTGTGGTGAGCGCCTGTAGTCCCAGCTACTTGGGAGGCGGAGGCAGGAGACTCACTTGGGCCCAGGAATTGGAGGTTGCTGTGAGCTGTGATGCCACAGCACTCTATCCAGGGTGACAGCTTGAGGCTCTGTCTCAAAAAAAAAAAAATTAATTAAAAAATAATTAATTAATTAATTAAAGAAGGTAGTTATTGGTAAATTTTGCATGTTCAACAGTATTGCTGTCATAGTGAATGTCAACTCAATAGCTAACTCTTACTTTCCTCATATATGTCCATTTATTTTGTTGGCTACCAATATATAATAAGGATAATTGGCTAAAATAAGAACTATAGTTCTTAACATAGATTCTGGAAAGTAAAAACTGCCTTTTATAGCTCTAAAAACAAAGCTTTGGGCTTCAGCGTAGATGGAGGTATCTCTCTACTATTTATTACCTAGGGTTTTTTCATTTGCTTATATTACCATGTTCTATTTCTGTTTTGCTTGAAAAGAAAATGAAGTTGAATTACCTCCTACACTCACCCTGCTATGACATTAAATTTCATCTTCTTTTCTTATGATCAGCAAAGTTACTCATAACATTGGAATTTGCTTTTTGCTTTTAAAGCGATAGCTACTGCTGTTGTTGGAATAATTAGTACTGCTTTGGCACTGCATTCCACCTAAACTCATGGTATTTGTGTACTGTTTACCTTTCGGAAAAGCTACTTCCCAAGAAGAAAAAGAAAATGGAAGTAGAGATTTCCAAGAGCACACATTTTCTCCGCTCTCTCCTTGGCTCTGAAAGAAGACGCGTGAAACAGAATTTCAGGCTGTAATTAATGCAGCTCTTCATAAGATAAGAGGCTCTCTTATCTGTAGAAAAATTGCAGCACTAATTCTCAACGGGAATTGCAATGCTCTGGTTGATGTTCTTTCTACAAGAGGAATTCACCTTTTCTACTCTCTACATATTTACAAATTTTTATATTTCATTATGGGAAACTGAAAGTGGGTAAACAGGCAGTGATAATATTACTTTGTAGGACTGAGTCTATAAACCTAAAACATTAATATTATGTTTAAATAAATGCTGAATAGGGGTTACATAAAGAATTATCAGATAACATTGGCTCTGCAGGCATGTATTTATAAACATAGACCTTCACTGGACACAACTTAGATCTAGCAGTCTTTGAGGGGGACGGTAAACAAATTGAAAAACGCATCCTCCTTTGACATAGTGAGGACAAAGAGCCAGGGTTCCTCGCTATGCCCTAAAATACTTTCCAAACAAGGATGAAACTGCTGCCATTTCTTGAGTTTAATATCTCCTTGCAGAATGCACACTGCAATTCAGAAATAATGCTTTCTGTGTGTATTTTTCATCCATGTGCTTAGAATAATTGGTAATGTGTTGGCACTGTGTTCTACCTAAATGCATGGTGTTTACATACTCTTTAACCTAAAACAAAAAACAAACCCCAGTTTTCCAAGAAGAAAAGACTCGTAAGAGTCATTCCTGAGGTCCCGTCAGAGCAGACGCCACAGTAAAGCAGCACGGCCCTGCTGATTGACTGGCTCCTTTGTATGGTCCTCAATTTGTATATCCATCAGTTATGAGATATTCATTCCTTCCCTTCCATCGTGACACCCTGCGAGATGGGTGTGGAAAGGGTGGATAGGTTTGCCACTGGGCACAAAGGCCAAGATGCTTGGTCAAACAGGAAATTAGGTTTTTTGGCTTAAAAATTTGCATATGTTCTAGGTACACTTATTGCAAGTGAAAATGAGTGATAAGTTTCAACAACAGGGCTATTGTTATTCAGGGTATGTCCACAATTTTTATTTAAGTAAAAATATGTTTGTAACACTTCAAAAAGACAGTACTCTATCTGTCCAATGTGCTCTTTCCTTCACACATTCATGCCCACGTGTGCTCACATAAACACAAGCAGGATTCTGAGCAGGAAGGTTGCTTTCCTCATGTTCACAAAGAGACTTTCAAGTTCAGAACCTCTTGAGAGTGAGAAACTTTTCTTGGCAGATTATCAACTCGTTCTGAGTGAACAAATCTGACAGAGCCCCTTTTCTTGGTTCTTTTTGTTCACATTGTTCACCCTCTCACAGCAAGGTCTACTAGGTAGGGTGAGAGGACCCTCAAAGCAGATGAAGGTGCATTTTTCCAGACTAGCTGCTGAGCAATTCTAATGCTTCGGTTAATCTGCTCCCCCTATTCCTTGCCTCTAGCCCTCAGTTTTCCTTTCATATCCTGATAATAATGTTGGCATTCAATTGGGTCAGTGGGAAAAAACTCAGTCACCAACAATTGCTTACAATTTTGTCACCCAAGAAAGCATTTGGTAAATATCCCTTATCTAGAGTACACACTCTGCAGGGCCCTTAGGATGGTATTTGAATCTATTCACCTTAGGAAAAGTTGTTGATTATTTTTGCTTGGAATTCCCACAATCAGAAAATTCATGTAATACTATTCTAATAGTGCACTGTGCTTCACAAAAAAAAAAAGTGGATGTAAGTAAATATATACCCAATAAAACTCATTGCAATATGTACCAGGAAATATGCACAAATATGTTCACAGAAGCACTATTCAAAATATCCTAAATTATTTGGAAATAAATGGTCGTTAATAGGAAAATGGTGTGTGGCATTGTTCCACATGGAATACTATGAAGAAGGAAAAATAAAAGGACTACAGCAATATACAATATGAATGAATCTTTTTTTTTTATTGTTGGGGATTCATTGAGGGTACAAGATGTGTACCACACTGAGACCCCACCCCTTCCCTCCTTAATATGAATGAATCTTAACAACACAATATTGTATGAAAAAGTAAGTTACTAAGATTGCTTATAGCATAAAACCCCCTTTGAAGTAAAAATAAAGTAACTAAAAATTTATTTAGCAAGTAGCTAAACTATATAAAAATCCAAATAACAGTAGTTACAATCGGTGTGGGGTGGCAGGGAGAAGGGAAAGGAAAATAGTACTCAGGTAGATTATTGCCAATGTTTCAAACACTCATTTGTGTTAGTTTGTCACATTAAACATTAATAAACAAATGAAAGGACCATGCATGGGGAAAAAGTCAACATGGAAAGTCAGGGTGTTGGCCGATTAAAAAGGTGATTAGTGTATGGTGATGTTCACATAAAAATGAGTAGGACACTCAGATTTGTGCAAGATACATATTAAAAGAACTCATCATAAGGTGACATGCCATAGGGTCTGCGCTGACCACTTCTGACTGTCCCTCATGTCTGATTTATCCTTCTGGATTTCTTCGGGAACTGTCTTCCTTCTAGTGGGTATTTGCTGTGACGTTATCTTTGCTTCTCTTCTCTCTTCCCTGTGTAATCCCTCCTTTGAAGAACACAACCAATCCCATGTCTCCAGTCACCTTTCCAGTGACTCCCAAGTCTATCCAGCCCACACTGATCTTACGCCAGCAGCATAATCCCAACTGCTCGTGGGGTAAGTCCCCTCCGATTCTAGACATTTTCTCAGCATTAACTACCAGGCTGACCATGAAGCAGTCAATATATCCATTTCCTCATCTCCGAAAAGGGGGGGTCTGTGGATAACTTTTAAGCTCCTTATTGTCTCTAAATTTCTATGAATTTATGAATTATTTGCTCTTCATGACATTAGATGTTTGTCCAGTTTACCACTATTATACTGGGCTTATTTCTATTGTGTCCTTTGACTTATTATCAACTTATTATTCTTTGACTTATTTCTATTTTTGTGTGCTTATTCCCAATCTGATGCCAAATTTTGTCATTTCTTGTTTTGAAATGTCTCTCAAATCTGCCCCATTTTATCCATTTTCCTGGCTTTACCTCAGTCTTGGAACTAATAAGTTTATACCTGGATTACTATTTATTTTATGTTATTTTATTTTATTTTAGTCTTGCTTTGTCACCTGGGCTAGAGTGCAGTGACATCGTCACAGCTCACTGCAACCTCAAGCTCCTGGGCTCAAGCAATCCTCCTATCTCAGCCTCCTGAGTAGGTGGGACTATAGGCACCCACCCCCACACCTAGCTAATTTTTCTATTTGGGGGTAGAGAGAGGATCTCATTCACTGTTGTTCAGGCTGGTCCGGAACTCCTGGGTTCAAGTGATCCTCTCTCCCCTCTGCCTCCCAAGGTGCTGGGATTATAGGAGTGAGCCACCACACCCAGGCTTGGATTGCTTTAAATATATCTTAACAGGTTTTCCTGCTTCCCATCCCCTCCTTCTTTTGAGCCCTTTCACATACCACTTGTAGATTATCTGTGGAAATACCTTACATTATGTGAGACCCATGTAAAAACTCATGATTCAGGGTGGGTGCAGTGTCTCATGCCTGTCATTCTAGCATTCTGGGAGGCCATGGTGGGGTAAGCTGAGGAGTTCCAGACCATCCTGAGCAAAAGCAAGATCCCCATCTCTACTAAAATTAGAAAAACTAATTTACAATCACCAAGATGTAGAAACAACCTAAATGCCCATCAACCCAGGAATGGATTAATAAACTGTGGTATATGTATACCATGGAATACTATTCAGCCATAAAAAAGATGGAGACATTGCATCTTTTGTATTAACCTGGATGGAGTTGAAACACGTTCTTCTTAGTAGAGTATCACAAAAATAGAAAAACAAATATCCAATGTACTCAATACTAATATGAAGCCAGTAGATAATCTAATATACTCTCACATGGGAGAAAAACTCAATTCAACTCAAGTTGGGGGGAGGGAGAACAAGAGAAGTGGGAGAAGGGAGGGGATTGGTGTATTCCCACTTAAAGGGCACAATGTAAGGTTATATGGCACACCTTTTGGGTGTGGCATACAACTACAAGAGGGATTCTACCTAACAAATGCAAATATTGTAACCTAGTTGTTTGTACCCTCACATTAACCTGAAATAAATAAATACATATAGAAAAGCTAGCCCAGTGTTGTGGCAGGCATATGTTGTCCCAGTTACTCAGGAGGCTGAGGCAAGAGGATCGCTTGAACCCAAGTTTGAGGTCGCTGTGAACTATAGTGATGCCACAGCACTCTACCCAGGGTAATAGAGTGAGACTCTGTTTCAAAAAAAGAAAAAAAAAAAAAAAAGAACTCATGACTCATGATTCTATATTGCCTAGTAAAGTAATTCCAATTCCCCTGATTAGTTTAAGATCCTTAATAACCTCATACCACTGATCTATCCCACTTTGTTCTGGCCACTCCTCCCACATAGACTGCATTGGAAACTAGTGTCATCACCTCACACAGCCACGTAAACTCCTGCTGCTAAGCCTTTAATTATGCCAATTTCTTAAACCAAAATATTCTTTTCCCCTTTTTAAAATAAAAGAAGCTCATTTTTTAGGGGCCAAGTAAAATTTCTCCTACTTAGAACTTTCTCTAAAGCTAATCTTTTCAAGGTATTTTTTTAATCTTTCAAAAGAATCATAAAATTCCTAAAGCCAGGAATCATATCACAAAACTTACTTCTGGTCTTCACAGTATTTATTCAGTTAATATTAATCTTTAGAACTAAAAGAGTATACATTCTAAAAAAAACCATTATGTATGAGAATATATTCAATTTAAGCAATTTAATTATTTAAAGAAAATAAATGAAAGATGTTTTATTGTCTTCTGGCTCCTATTGTTGGCATCGATGTAACTAACATTTAACATTTAAAGATAATATGTTTTGGGGCCAGGAGTGGTGGCTTATGCCTGTAATCCTAGCACTCTGAGAGGCCGAGGCAGGTGGATTGCCTGAGCTCACGGGTTTGAGACCAGCCTGAGCCAGAGTGAGACCCCCACCTCTAAAATAGCCAGGCATTGTGGTGGGAGCCAGTATCCCAGCTACTATGGAGGCTGAAGCAGGAGAATCGCTTGAGCCCCAGAGTTTGTGGTTGTTGTGAGCTATGATGCCATGGTTCTGTATGCAGGGCAACAAAATAAGACCATCTCAAGAAAAGAAAAAAAAAGATAGTATGTTTTTTCTCTATGATTACTTTTAGTGTAACTTATTTCCTGGTTTTTTATTTTTCTTGGTTTTTTTTTTTAACTATTTATTTATTTATTTTTAGTTAATTTTTTTTTTTTTTTTTTTTTTTTTTGCTGCAATTTGGCCAGGTTAGAACCAGCCACCCTTGGTATATGGGGCTGGCACCCTATTCACTGAGCCACCGGTTCTGCCCTTCTTTTGCTTTTTTACATCATCTCCACAATGCATCTAGGTGTATATTTATTTTCATTGTGCTTTCAGAATCTGAGGATTTATGTCTTATGAAAATGTCACCATTATTCTTTGAATATTGTGTCTTCCTGATTATTTCTACTCTTTTTCTAGTATTCCAATTAATTCTTCTCATTCTTCCAAATCTCTCTTAAGCATTTTTCTCTATATTTCAATTTACCAACCTCTTTTTAAAGTTTCATTTTATTTTTAATTGACACATGATAACTGTATATGTTTATGGAATACAAGATGAGGTTTCGAAACATGTAAACATTATGGAATAATCAAATCAGGATAATTAGCATATCTATCACCTCAAATATTTACCATTTTTTTGCAGTAGGAATGTTACTAATTCTCTTTTTAACTATGTATAATTTTCTATTTGGCTGAGTTTTTAAGATAAACAACCGTATTTTGTATCATTAGAGGAGTTCTATATTGTTCATATCTTGTTTCAAATTTCCCTGTTTTTTCTCCTCATCGTATTTTATTCTTATGATTTAGATTTTTAAATGTTTTCAATTATTTTTAAATGCTTGTTTTATAGTCTTAAGTCAATGGTTCCATTATCTGAAGTTACTGGGAATTAAACATGCTGTCTATTGTCCTTATGGATTCTTGCTTATTTCTTCCTCCCTCACGTGTTTTACAGTTTTTGATTATGCTCATCTTCAGCGAGGCTTTATCTGTAAAAGTCTTGTGTGGATTATGTTAATGGCACATCCCTGCAAAGCAGTTTTTCATTCACTACCACAGAGCAAATGTGGATTATCACATGCTTCTTTCCACGTTGATTTCTAGGGTAAAA
The DNA here is from genome assembly GCA_963574655.1 of Perodicticus potto. Taxonomy (NCBI): domain Eukaryota; kingdom Metazoa; phylum Chordata; class Mammalia; order Primates; family Lorisidae; genus Perodicticus; species Perodicticus potto. The sequence goes on from CAUYRH010108496.1 coordinate 18,287, forward strand.
GATTCCTAGACCATTCAGGCAGAGTAAACTCAAACCCAAACCTACATGAGGCTTTTATTCCCTCTACTCAAAGCCAAAGCCAAGACAGGAAAGGTTTCTTATCATTTCCTAGTGTCTTTTTTTCTTTTATGGAGGTTGAAGCCATTAATAATCCTGGTGCTATGCTAGGGTCTCAGCCCTGACTCCTACATCACTAGAATTCAAGGCCCAATTTCCTGCATCCATGTGAGATCAAGCACAACCTCAAGTTTGCTGGCATCATGCCTAACTTTTCAGCTTTTCTTCCTACTTGATCTTGAGGTCTAAGGATTTGTTTATTTATTGAGACAGAATCTCACTCTGTCACCCTGTATAGAGTGCTGTTGTGTCCTAGCTCACCACAACCTCAAACTCTTGGGCTTAACTGATCCTCTTGCCTCAGCCTCCCGAGAAGCTGGGACTCCTGCCACAATGCCCAGATATGTTTTAGAGATGAGGTCTGGCTCTTGCTCAACATGGTCTCAAACTCCTGAGCTCAAGTAATCCAGTGCCTCAGCCTCCTGGAGTGCTAGGATCACAGGTGTGAGCCACCATGCCTGGCTCAAGACTTACTTTCTTTCCTTATCTGCTCAACTATGCATTTTATGCTATTTTTCAGAAGAATTTTAAGGTTATCTGCTTTCTGCTATAATCCAAAGTCTAAGCCTGATAATTTAGTTTCTTTACCAATCCCTACGGACTTAGAATTTAGACTTGCTCTTTTCTTCCTAAGCAACGTTACCCAGGACTCAAATGTTGGATCCCTTTCCAACTGTTCCAATACCCACCCCAACTTTCAGAGATCCTGGCTAAGGCCAGGTCCCATACCCACCAGCGTCTCCGCCAGCCTGGCCAGCAGGGAATATTGGCCAACAATGGCCTCCTATCCCTTTCCCCATAGCAATAGTCTCTTGCCTTCAGGTCCATCCTTCACATTGCCACTAGAATGACTTTTCCTAAAATCCAGGTCTAATTATGTCACCATCTACATAAACCTCTGCATTAAAAAGAAAACTGTTCTATTTTTAAAAGGAGTGGACTGTGTTATTTTAAAAATGTCAATGTTATAAAGCAAGGCCTTGGGTGCGGGTATCACAACAGTCTACTGAAGCCTCAAAGCCAGCACCATGGACTTCCAGCATCGGCCCTGGGGGCAAGACTGGCAGTGGGGTGTGGCCTCCTCCTCTGAGAGCAACCTGGACCAGAGGGAGCGCCACCGGCAGCTGGCCCTGGAAACCATCGACATCAACAAGGACCCATATTTTATGAAAAACCACCTGGGTTCATATGAATGCAAACTCTGCTTGACGCTTCACAACGAAGGAAGCTATCTCGCACATACCCAAGGAAAGAAGCACCAAACCAACTTGGCCCGGCGAGCAGCCAAGGAGGTGAAGGAGGCTCCTGCCCAGCCTGCACCTGAGAAGGACAAGGTGGAGGTGAAGAAGTTTGTGAAGATTGGCTGCCCAGGCTACAAAGCGACCAAGCAGAGGGACTCAGAGATGGGCTAGCAGAGCCTTCTCTTCCAGATCGACTACGCTGAGATTGCCGAGGGCATCATACCCCGCCACCAATTCATGTCTGCCTATGAGCAGAGGATTGAGCCTCCAGACCAGCACTGGCAATATTTGCTAATGGCCGCAGAGTCCTCTGAGACTATCACCTTCAAGGTACCTAGCAGAGAGATCAACAAGGCTGAAGGCAAGTTTTGGACTCACTGGAACAGGGAAACCAAGCAGTTTTTCCTCCAGTTCCACTTTAAGATGGAAAAGCTCCCAGCTCCACCCAGCCTTCCTGGGCCTCCTGGGGTGAAGTGGCCTCCACTCCCACTGATGAATGGGTTACCTCTTTGGCCTCCATTGCCTGAGATATTGCCACCACCTGTGCCTGGAGGCCTGCCCCTGTCCCCCATACCCTCCACGGGGCCCCCAGGACCTCCCCAGCTGACCCCCTCAGCACCAGTGGTCCACTCTCCCACCTCTGGGGTCCATCCCCCAGCCCCTGGGGTCCATCCCCCGGCACCAGCGGTCCACCCACCAGCATCTGGGGTCCACCCACCGGCCCCAGGAGTCCATCCTCCTCCATCAGCTGGGGTTCATCCCCAGCCCCCTGGAGTACATCCCTCAACTGCTGCAGTGCACCCCCAGGCCCCAGGGATCCACCCTCAACCCCCTGGGGCCCACCCCTCAGCTCCTGGTGTCCATCCTCCAGCTCCTGGGGCCCACCCCTCAGCTGCTGGGGTCCATCCACCCTTAGCCTCCTGGGGTATACCCTCTGACTCCCACGCCTCCCATGCTGAGGCCCCACTCCCCTCCGAAGGCCCTGGGAACATACCTCCTCCTCCCCCAACCAACCGAGCAGTGGCCCCTTTGCCCAGCGAGCCTGGGTTCTGTGTTCCCGCAGTTTCTCACAAGAGAATTTCATCTTTTGTGCTGTCCCGAGCTCAGTCAACAGCCTCCCCCACTCAAAAAAAAATACATAAAAAAAATAATAAAGTCACAGAAAAGTTGTGAGAATGTTCTACATGAAAGAGGTAAGTGGGCCTGACGACTCAGTACCATACTATAGACGTGTTATTGCTCCAAGTGACAAAACTGGCATGTGAATTTCACGGTAGATGAAAAGTATCACATCGGAGTTAAATGCACTACTATTTCCAAATTATTTACAAAATATTCTCTACATGCTGGCCACCTCTTTATAAAACTTCATAATGAATGTTTTGTAAATAAAGGTGCATTTAGCTGGAATTTCTCATTTTCTGTATGTATGGCTACTTTAGAGATGACCTTTAGGACACCCTGTATTTATACTTGCAAGTTTCCTGTAAACTGAAATTATTTACAAATAAAAGTAGAAACAAAAAACCCTAAACTCTCTGCCGCCCGAGGATGTTTATTAGAGCTTAGCAGTCTGCCTCCCACTCCTGTCTAGCTGCATCTGCTACCACATCCCCTTGAACTACCCCCCCCCCAAGCAGCCTAATATTCCCCATTCCCTCAACAGAGCACCCTTCCCTGCCTTTGCACCCACAGGCTCTATGCCTGGGATGTTACTCAGCTCCTTTCCTGCTCAGAAAATCCTCTTTTCCTTTAACCTGTTTAGCTCCAAACTATTTCTTCCATGAAGTTCTCCGAAAAAAATCTTTTGGAAGGTTTTCAGTCAAAGTTAATCAGAAAGCTAGAGAGAAGAAATATGCTTTGTTTAAATTACAAATGTGGAAAATAAAAGATTTTAAAAGAGCCAACCAATTTCATCTTACCATTTTTTTAGCTTTTAAAAATCTCCGTATGATTTAATGTACATAGTCCTCACTCAACACGGCACTTGCATATGAATTTTTCTACTAATCACAATACTTTATGTTACATTACAGAAACATCTTGTATGTCCTATAGGATGTCTTGCTGTATCATAATTGTTTCTTCTGGTATCAGTTTCACAGGCCACAATGTGGAATGAGAACTGTCTCATTCATTTTTACATCCCCTCTAACACTTGGCAAGATGCCTAGCAGATAGTGGGTTTTAAATAAATTGAATGGTCATTGTATAAAACAACCTAATTACCAAATTTAACCGCAATGTGCATATACATACAACTCTTAAGTTTAACATCTCTTTCGTCCCAGCAAACAAATGGCAAATGCTTAGCAAAAATGCTTTCGTTGGACTTATTCTTCCCATGGGCAATCTAATAAATAGAACCCACTTTTCTCCAGTTCTCATCAGAAAAACGTATGGACAAATAATGGCTATAGGCCTAAACAGAGCAAAACCTTTTAACAGCAAACTTACATAAAGCCAAATCTAGTTAGGGTCAGAATTTGAAAATCCCACCAGACTCAAAGCAATTCGTAAGTAACAAAATTCCATTTCAAACCTATTTCTTAGGCTGTGTTTTAAAAATACTTCTATTTATAGGTAAATCAGTCTTCAAATAAACATCAATATCTGTATGGCTTTGGTGTGGCTAGATTTGTCAGATGAGTATGGGTGTGTGTATGTATGCATGCACGTGTGTGTATGTATGCATGCATGTGTATATATGTAAAAATATATATTCTGTTACCCAGGCTGAAGTACGGTGGCTCGCTCGATCATGGCTCTCTGCAGCTTAGAACTTCTGAGCTCAAGTGATCCTCCCACCTCCAGTAGCTGGGACTCCAGATATGCTCCACCGTGCACTCATTTTTCTTTAAATTTTTGTAGAGACAGGGTCTTTTTTTTTGAGACTGTCCCTCTGCATAGAGTGCCATGGTGTTATAGCTCAGAGCACCCTCAAACTCTTGAGCTCAAGCAATCCTCTTGCCTCGGCCTCCTAGTAGCTGGACTACAGGTGTACACAATTACATCTGGCTAGTTTTTCTATTTTTACTAGAAATAGGGTTTCACTCTTGCTCAGGCAGGTCTCGAACTCTATCTGTCTTGCCCTCCCAGAGTGCTGGGATTATAGGTGTGAGCCACCACACCTGGCCAGAGACAGGATCTTGTCACGTTGCCCAGGCTAGTTTTAGTCTCCAGGTCTCAAGTGATCCTCCCACCTAGGCCTCACAAAGTCCTAGGATTACAGACATGATCCCCCAAACACGGCCTGGATGTGTATAGTCATCTACCTTTCTGTTTAGGAAATGAGTTTTATACTTCAAATCATGAGGACACTTATATTAGAGGATATTTTAATAAGTACTACCCATGTACTAGGTTTTCTAGAAGATAAAGAAAAGACTTCCTTCCGGGCGGTGCCTATGGCTCAAAGGGGTAAGGTGCTGGCCGCCTATACTGGAGGTGGCAGGTTCAAACCCAGCCCAGCCAAAAACTGCAAAAAAAAAAACCTTCCTTCCTTTAAATTAAAATTAAATATCAAAGTAACTAACCATTGAAACATTGAAAATGACACATGTGAGGCCTGGAGCAGTGGCTCAGGCCTGTAATCCTAGCACTCTGGGAAGCTGAGGAAAGTGGATAGCTTGAACTCAGGAGTTCAAGACCAGCCTGAGCAAGAGCGAGACCCAATCTCTACTAAAAATAGAAAAATTAGCCAGTCAATGTGGCAGGTGCCTGTAGTCCCAGCTACTTGGGAGGCCAAGGTAAGTGGATCTCTTGAGTCCAAGAGTTTGACGTTGCTGTGAGCTATGAAGCCACGGCACTCTATCCGGGGCAACAGAGTGAAGAGGTGGAAAGAGACATTTTGTTTCTTCATTTAAGGAAGAAGTTAAATAGCAGGTAAAGGTTTTACTTTTTATAACAAAGCTGTGTTTTGAGTGTTATGTTTTGGTGCGACATGAAGTCTACAGATTCTGATGTTAACTTAGGAGTCTCAGACCACAGACTTTACAAATACAAAGTATAAATTTTTATTCCACTGGATACTAGTACTCCCCTTCATGTTACAATTGACGCATTAATTTCTTTTCGGTGTAGCTAGTTCCTTTCACAGTTTAAAAATCAAGGATGCACTGCAACCACAGTTCTTGAATCACAGCTCAAGACTATATTTGATATAAAATCGTCTGATTTACAGTTAGGGACTGATGGGGACAGGCTGTTGACACAAAAAGTTGAGAAGCTTGGATTTGAGGATCCAGAGTAAACCCTCCTTGAATTTTCATAATTCACCATAGCACATTAATTATTTTGCCCTTTTTTTCTTTCACCTTTGCCCCACATATGACATATAAAACTGAGAACTAGAGCTATCTTGGAATAAAAAAGAAGAGAATTGGCTCAAACATAATTGCTGTGGACTTGCAGGTCTTAGCTCCAGAAGGCAGAACCCATGAGTGGAGTTCTTAGGCATAAAATCACTGGCTGTATATACAGACTTTCCAACATACACAGCTACTGTATAATAGAATGGCTGCTACGGGAGAATCCAGCATCCCACCAGGGGAGGCCAGGGACAGCATACGGCCATCTGCAAGGCTGTTGTCAAGAGTATTCCAGCACCGGACCAGACAACCCACAGTAAGTCAAAGTCTAAGACCCTATAATTCTGCGATGCTGCAGATTGAATGCTTACAATACTATTGTCATTCAGTCTGGTTCCGGGTACTAGCCAACTCTTGCCTGACATTTTGTCAGGAGGGGTTAAAGTCACTGGAAATGGTCACTGTATTTACCCTAAATATCAGTTTCCTGATCTAAGAAGTGAGAGGATTTGATGAATTAATCTCTAGAATTCTGTCTGCTTCTAGCCAGACTCTGTGCTGATAAGGAGTAGTCTCTATGTACCTACCTTATTAACCCTTTTTGGTTAACATGTAAAAAACTCAGTAAACACCTGACATTTTCAGCATTTGTAACCTTTGGGAATCAGTTCATTTACCCTGATTCAATGTTAATCATTTTGATTGCTTTCGTCAGTGGGGAAAAATAATGTCACATAATTAAAATAATAAATAACCTCCCAAATAACTTATGCTTATTAATCTTGTGACAGAACCTCTAGCTATATTTTGTTAGAACTAAATTAAAATAGCATATAACTTGCATCTCTAGCAAGTTTTCACAATTTAAAAATTGAAGATGTGCTCCAACGAGAGTACATGAATTACCGAGCTCAGGGATTGTATCTAACGGGAGACCCTCTGATCTACAATGACGGACTGAGGAGAAGATGCCGTTTACTCAGAAAGATTGGGAACTGGCACACGTCTCTCGTGTGGGGCCCTGCACACCCCAGGCTGGTGGGATATGAAGATGCATCTCCCAGGATTACCAATCTCCTCTTCTCTGGAATTAAACTTAACAAATCCCCAACCTCTGAGGTTCTTAGTATCTCATGTACTCAATCTGTGGGATTCATAACACCTCCGATAGTCAGCACTCCAGGAAGGGGTTGAAATCCCTGAGACCGGGCTGGAAGCACAACCTCTGGCTCAAGGGCATCCCATGAGGTGGTCCACAGAGAAACTTCTTCAGGAACGCCTCATCTCAGCTCTCGTGAGCCAAGTCCTTCCTCCACTAGTGCCAGGGAAACTCTCACGCTTATCAACCTACGTTCTATCAGTTAGTGACAAAATATAGACCCACCTCAGCCCTCTCACACAATTACCCCCACTGCTCTGGGATGAGCCTGCTTTTCATCTTCACTTGCCCAAGCCTTCAGTGTCCCCTGGAAACGCCCTTATCTTCACTGTTTTGCTCCATATGACACCCAGCTTTTCTCTGAGGACTCTGCCTCTCCTGTGGTGGTAGTTTACTCTCTCACATGAGGCGGAGAAGGAAGTTGGTGTCTCATTGTCCTCGGCTGCCGTTCCCAGGGCCTTCATCCACTGTACTCTCGCATCCTCTCCCCTGAGTCTGAGTCTTCTATCTCCCGGGAGCTATCGTCTCTGGACCTTCCTCTGACTCTCTCTGGAGCTGCCCCCCTCAACCTCAAACCTAGCCAGTCTTCACAATTTCAAAATTCAGACTTGACCTATAAATGGCAATCTGATCGGAACCTCCTGGTCTCCACCAAACTCTAACTTTCCTCCATCCCAGCTACACCCCCTTCAGGGTTACATCGGGCCTTATTATCATCTGCATCCAGCTCTTCCACCACACCTTCCTCTCCTTCCACTGTGACTATTCTGTATCCAAATTTTTATTTTTAGTCAATTACACTTTATAGCGATTCTAAACTCTCTTCTCTCATCCCTTTCTTCCTGACCCAGCTAAACCCCCATGGCCTATAATTTCAGTAACAATTTATCAACTTTCTCCCCCCAACAGAGCCTTTGCCCATGGCACTATCTCAGCTTATAAGGGTTTTGTTCACACTCCCCTGGTTAACTCCTGTGCATCATTTAGATCAATGCTAGTGAACAGAACCTCCTGCATGATGCCATTGTTACATACCAGTACTGTGGATACCTGCCACAAGTGACTCCTGAGCACTCTGATGTGGCTCAGTCTTCACTTGTATTATCTCATTATTCACATCCTATCTGGTTATCACTAGTCAAATTCCAACTGTCAAAATAATATCCTCCTCCAGCTGAGCTACGAGCCTGATAATTTATTCCAATATACTTTGGCTGCTACCGATTTTTTGTAACCTTAGAAAATACTGGGATACTATATTTGAAAGTAAAGCACATTATTTCAACACCTGATTTACTCAATTTAACATATGGCTTATATCTTAAATGTGTTTTTAAAAGATTATATATTCTCAAATTGATAAGAGTTATAATTTTTCCTGTTTAGAAGGTTCCATAATTAAATGTAGGCATGTAATTTTTGTGGAAACAGACACAATATGATCTAGTGGAACATCCTGGAATACTCCAGATGCATCATCTACTGATAGTCCCCTCAGAAAAAAATAGAGAAAAATGTAACCTCAAGGAGGTCTTTCCACATCTAACACCTCTATTTTTCCAGTAACAAGTTTGAGGATTCCTTTCTAATGTCAACTGTCTTTGAGGACTCTCTATTTTATACTGACTGTCTGTTCGGTATTCAGTTCAGTTGTGTGGGAAAATACATAAAGATAAAGGCTTCTATAAACCCAGTAATGTTCTCTAATGAATGGTCTATCAATTATCATAGTACTTACATGTACTTAAAAATAAGAGTACAAATATGTGCACAATGTGATTTATTTACAACATAAACAGTGCTCGTAGTAGGAGCGCCCACTTGCTGCCTTCTCCCAATATCTCCACTATGCTCCACAGATTGTTTTTATTACATATGTGGTAGCTCAGTGCTCAGAAACTGATCCAATATTTGAAGTAGAAAATGAAGTTACTGAAGGGGCACGGTCTTAGGCAAGATGCAATTTATACGTTATATATATACATTATTACTGGTATGCATGTGTGTATCTTCTATTACATATAGTCCTGCCAAGGGACTCACAGAACTTGGGAGATATTCCAAGAGTTTATCTGGGCTATTTCCTACGATGTAATAGAATTGTATCTAAATCATTCACAACAGAAATAGCCAGATGGTTTAGGTGCATTAGGCAATGAAACAATGTTACTATTTTACATGGGCTTTAATATAGTCAGGAAAAGCAATGTTAAGTCTCCAGCTATGACTACTGCCACTGGAACTCTCAACCTCCAAGATCTTTTGGCTTTTACTCCACTACCTATAGGTGTGTTGAAGAGCACAAAAATCCAGTCAGTGTCTTTTTCAGAACAGACCAGCCTCACATCATTTCCTAGATGGAAGCCTCTGCCTTCTACCAATTCAAATTGTGTAGTAGCCATGGGGCATTCGCTTATGACATGTTTGTTTTATGATGATGATTTACATCAGTTTGGTTTTTGCATGTAAATGCCATCATTCTCAGAACTCCATCCCCACTTACCTATTTATAAGCATAATGTCAGTGATTCATGACAACATAATCCTGAAAAACAAAGGAGCTGCCTTAATTTTGCAAAATATTTTAATAGAAATATTACATTCATATTTCAAAAGAACCACACTTAAACAACAACAACAAAAGCAAATTTCCTTCGGGTCATACTTACTAAGACCGTGCTATTAAGTGTTGCTCCCTCTTTAGTTAATTTTTGAGCTTTGGTTCTACAGCTTCTGATACCGTAAGGCATCTTAAATGGGTCATAGAAAAACAGTGGATGGTCTAAAACCAGGCTCATTTAGATGTGCTGACTCTGAACTTCTGAATCCTAAGTTCACCTCCTTCTCAATCAAGACCTCTTGTCCCCACTTGAAGTTTCTTTTTGTTACTAGCCCTCTATAAACAAGTCTATTTTCATCTATAGCTCAAAGAGAAAGCACCCTAGTTTTGAAGACTTACCCTTTGCTGGTGGACTTCTTTACCTGTTCATCTTCTGAGAGGCAAGCAACATGCCCAGGTAGCAAAATGCTTATCCACTTTAATTTCTGTACAGCCAGGTTCTTTGGCATGCCTGAGGGAGAGTTCTAAACTGCTCCTGACTCCTTATATTGATTTGGTAATTCAGATTCTCCTGCTAATTCAACAGCTAATATTAATCTGTTGCATATCACAACTCACAAGAAACTATTTCCAAGACCATTATGGCATAATAGATAGTTGGTAAATATTTGTTGAAAGAATGTATAATGAATCAACTTATAGTCATGGATGGGAAAGCCAAAGGATCAGATGTCTTTTCTGTAACCACAGCACTGGGAGAGAAAGCTGCCTTCTACATCGTTATGCCACCCCTGCTCCCAACACCCCGAAGTGAGGTCAATATGTCCCAGGAATAGTGTTACATGCTCGGCATGCACTATGTTGTGAAATATAAATTGTTAATCTGCTTTTTTCAAATAGTGTAAAATTTGCTTTAAAATATAAACTAAAATCTCAGACAACCTTTGAGCACCCTCTTATAAACCATCTGCTACTGTAGTCTCAGGTTGTGGCTTCTACCACTACCCACTGTGTCTTGCTTTGATTCTCTGCTCTTCTTCTGCCTCCTCTGACCGAAATCCAAGCTGACTCAGACATTTCCAGTTCGTGTGTGTGTGTGTGTGTGTGTGTGTGCGTGTGTACATATTCTATTCTTTTCCTTAATCTTAGTCCTAATGAAAAACATTTGGAACATAGAAAGTAATTCCTTCTCACTCTATGAAAAGCGATTCAAAGGATGGTTTCCAAAGGATTATTAAAGCACACGCAAGAATTTACATTACACTCCAGTGGGTAGTAATGGATTGAAAACATTATCAACACTTTATAATGTGGGGGAAACTCTGACTATATAACAACAAGACTAATAAATACAATCTTGTGCAGTGAAAAAGAAATAACTCAGATTCCACAACTTGAACTGCTGACCTTTTTATATAGTTGGCCAATATTTTCCCACTGTATTTAATTCATAATTTTCTTCAGCTAAATTCCGCACTCATTTGGCATAAAATGTCAGTGTACCTCAAAAATAATTTGATATTTTACACGCTAATTACCCTCCCATAAAGTTTGTGTCTTTGAAAATAGCTCAGTGCCTTATAATTAATATACCAGACTGATAGGAATATAAATATATACAAATGCACACACATATATGTTTCATCTTATTACAACCCATCTGAGGTGACACTGAGAAAAACTCTCTATAACAAACACATGTATGAGTTCCAGCCAATGACCCATTTCTAGGGAATGTTAAATAAACCGAATTCTGATTTGGTCAAAGAATTTAGATAGTCCCTTGGAGTTTTCTGCTACATCAGGTGTAACGGAATGTAAAATTTTTTATCTGGAATTTCAGGGGCAATTAAAACTCTTAACAATTCTTTTTCCCCTTGGCTGTACCTTTATTGGTTGGCAATTAATAACTTGGCTTTTGACCAACATTAGGAAGAAAATACTTCTTTCTCTGAAAACTTGTTATGACAGATGTCACTTTCCAGCTCTCAGATCCCAATGGGAATTGACACCACTAGTCATAAGCAGTAACGTTCCATACAGACAAAAATCATATTTAATGGAGAAGCACTTTCCATTAGGATAGTCCTTCCACTAAGAAATAACTAGGTCTGGGCACACTGGCTCACACCTGTCATCCTAGTACTCTGAGAGGCAGAGGTGGGTAGATTGTCTGAGCTCAGAAGTTTGAGACCAGCCTGACCAAGAAAAGACTTTCATCTCTACTAAAAAATAGAAAAAATTAGCCAAGCACTGTGGCGGGTACCTATAGTTCCAGCTACTCAGGGGGCTAAGACAAAAGGATCACTCAAGCCCAAGAGTTTTAGGTCACAGTGAGCTATGACACCAGGGCACTCTATCCAGGGTGACCAAAAAAGAAAGAGAGAGAGAGAGAGAAAGAAAGAAAAAAAGAAAGAAAGAAAGAAAAGAGAGAGAGAGAAGGAGGGAGAGGAGGGAGAAAGAAATAGAAACTACTTGCTGTTCTTTTCACCAGGGAAACAGCCCCATGACTGGCCCTCACTCCAGGCCCTCCCATGGTGACATTACCATTGTAGCACCAATGTGCCAAAGCGGTGACAGGCACCCTTGGGCCTGAGCTGTGGTGGTGACTCAGCATGCTCCAAATATCTCCAGGTTCCCAAGGCCACCCCACAGTTGAATGGCAGCTTTAGTCAGGCTCATGGGGAGATCTGTCTGATCTCATTGCCACAGAGCAAGACAGGGTTTTGTGGAATATTCATTTTCTGTTTTTTTAAAGAGCACAGCAAGGACACATGAAGACTAGAAGTTAGTTTCCAGGACATTTAATCTTGCAAAACGTGGGGATTATCTAATGGCCCTGATACAGTCACTCACCAGCCGTTGCTTTATAAAAAACGCACACAAAAAAGACGAAGGGAAACTTTGAATAATTAGCACCATACTCAAGACTAATGATAAGATTATTAAAGTCACAGATCAGCCCACTCAAAGCAAAACTTTTCTTCCAAAAAAGAGTTGATAAGTGTCACTGTCCAGTGAGGCATTTATTTTCAAACTAAAACCAATTAAGAAGCTGGGCTGCTGGCCATAACTCCTACAGAAACTAACAGATATCTCTTCTGGGCCTCTGACAGCCCAGCCCAGTGCTGAGTACACGGTAGTAATTGAATGGCATTTCAATGTGGCACCAGGACACACCACCGCTCTGCAGAGCCGAGGTTAGGCCCACTGTCCCCTTAGGGTCCGGGTCTGCCCTTGTTGTCATGACCTGCCTGAGGTTTCCTGGGCATCACTTCTGACTCATACTCAACATTCAATAGCAAGATGGGTCTGCCAACAATGAGAAGCTGGAAGAGGGCCAGCCTGTCAGTACTAAAGCAGAACCTGCCACAACACAGCCCGCTGGGCCAGACACCTACGGGCAGTGGCTGACAGCAGGAGAAACATGCAGCTCCTTCTTTGGTGAGCTGCAGAGGAAGCAGGCTGGATGGAATGATGCCTTCGGGTGGCTCAGCGGAGCTGCGAGCTACCATAACACAGCATCGGATGGTGACCCCAACACAGCACTTGGAGATGGTGTGGTTCTCCCCCAGTAAGGGCACTGGCTCAGGGAAAAGGCAGGGCAGGCCCACAGGATGAGCCAGAGCAGAGGCTGCTGGTAGTCACACCAAGTGTGAGAGGCAGCCCGTGGGGGACGTCTCAGGTCCCCACAGCCTTGCAGGGACTTGGGAGGCAGCAGAATATGGCACATCCCCACCCACGTCTCCCACATGAAGTCTTGAGCCCCACTGAGCAAGTAGAGGGCCGTGTGCCAGTCAGGGCCAGACACTGGAGGTGAAGGGCAGAATGTCTGACAGTCCCCACGGTGGGGCGGCGCTGATGAGAGGGGGCTACTCCCTTGTGCCTGCGATGGAGTCATTTGTTGAACTTGGCGTAAGCATTAAGGCAGTTTTGGTGTTTGAGGCATATTTAGCACAGGAAGAATTAAAAACTCTTTGTTTTATGTGAATTTTCAGATCAACCAAATGAGCCTGGTATTAGCAAACAGCAGTCAGCTGAGCTAAGTAGCCATCCTGGGAGGGAATGCTCTTGTGCCAGGAAAACCAGAACAAGCCAGAGTGAGAAGAAAGAAAACGAAGTCCATAAACCCAATTCACGGTTTCTAGCTATGGACAATGCTTCTTCAGCTTGGACCCCAGGCTCTGCAAACCACAGTCCGGGGAGGGGAGTGTGCAGCAGCCTCCTGGAGGAGGCTGCCCTGTAACAGCAGGAAAACCGCGCCCACTTGACTTGCCTCTTTGTGCTCCTGGGTCACTGCCAGGCCTGGACTAACAACATGTGGAAAGCCATGTTCAGATGGAATAGCAGGGGCTTAGGCCTGAAGGAATTACTAGTAAAATTTTCTGGAAAAAAGAAATAAGAACTATTTTTAAAGCACAAGTGTAAAAGGAAAATTTCCTTTGTTTCTAATTAGAAGGCTTTGCAAGTTATTGACTTATGGAGGAACAAAAATTAGGACAATCTGGCACACAACTTTGACTCGAGGTAGTGATCCTCAACCCTTTCCATGACAGACTATTACGCTGAATCATAGGCCCTGGGATTAGCTCTCATACAGAAATTCATGGGTATTGGGATCTTGTATGAACCAGATCCACACAGAATGGGGAGGGGTGAAAAATGTTGGCTCAATTTCAGTTGTCAGATATGGTTCAAGATTATTTTCTTAGAGATAGTGAGTCTTCCGAAAACCTTGGAGTTAAGGTTAGGTCTTGGCTTAGGTCTCAAAACAGCCTTCCAAAGTAGAAATAGCACACAGGAAGTAGAGAGCTAAAGCAAAACAAAACAAAAACAAAAACCAGATTAGTCAGAATGAAAAGGATAGAGAGAGAATAGAAATACTTGGGGAGAGACTCTCTGATGAAAGTTAGGAAAGAATAGGATCGTGGCTTCTTGACTTCATTTTCCCTTAAGATCTTGCACAATTCGTTGAGCATAGGGTGAGGCTCCCACACCTTCTGGTCTGCTCCCCAAAGTCTGGGAGGAGAAGTGAACTATACCTAGACTTCTTGTAGCTCTCACCTCAATATGAAGGATCTGTGAGGTGGGGGCAGACGGAGGAGGATTTATAAGAGCTTGTGCAATTACTGGGAACTCCAGCCAAGGTAACAGTTAGCCATGAGGTCTGTGTAGCTGAGCTCAACAATCTCTCTTTTTTTTTTAATTTAGAGGCAGAGTCTCACTATGTTGCCCCCAGTAGAGTGCGGTGGCATTACAGCTCACAGCAACCTCAAACTCTTGGGCTTAAGCAATTCTCTTGCCTCAGCCTCCCAAGAAGCTGGGACTATAGGCACCCGCCACAATGCCTGGCCATTTTTTTGTTGTTGTCATTGTTATTTAGCAGGCCCTGGCTGGGTTCGAACTGCCAGCCCTGGTGTATGTGGCTGGTGCCCTAACCACTGAGCTACAGGTGCTGAGCCGAGCTCAACAATCCCTTTACTGGCTGTGCCTGACTCTGAATGAGATGCTGGGGATGCTGCGGATCGTAAGACATGATTCCTACCATCAGCGAAGGAGGACACAGGTGGGTAAACTGAAAATTATGATTCAGTATGCTTGGGGATGCAAGTAAGAGTCAGAGCTGTGTAGCCAAGGAAAAGGGACACCCCACCCCTGGGAAGGTCCCTGCCTCAGTGCCACAGAACAGCCTACAGGACTCCTCCTCAGGCGCAGCTGGGAACCTCAGCTGGTTCGGCGGGCATCGTCATCACCAGCTATCACTTCAATCTTCACTCTTTTCTCCCTGGCTCCTTCTATTCTCGGGCACTCCAATCCTGTACACGTTCCTTTCCAACTCTGCCATGCCTTCAAGCTACTGGCTGAGCCTTTTCCTTTTACTGCCAAAGCATAGCATACATTTTCGTGCATTCCTCCACACCCTCTCATTTGTTACCCACCCTTTGATGTCAAGTTCTCATCTATACCACTTTACAGTAATCTCCCTCTTTAAAAAAACCACCAGTGACTTCCTTATCACCAAATCCAAATATCCTCACTGATCTTACACAGAGCTGACTCTGGCAGCTACCGCACTGCAAGCCAAGGCTGTCTCTTCCGTCAGCTTCTCAGGCCTCTCTGCCCTTGTTCTTCCTACACTGCTTCACCTCCGTTTCTTTTATTAGCGCCAGTTCCCTCTCCCTCCCCCTAAGTGGGAGTGTTTCCCAGTGAATGGCCACAGGCAGCTCACCTAGGTTCTGAGTTCCAGCTCCTCTCCGTGCTCATGACACCCAGATCTTTAGTTCTAATACTTCACCTCATTTCTAGCCCAGAATTTCCAACTGTGTACTGGTCGGGCCCACGTTCCCTCCCTGTTCCCTGCACGGTGCACTGAGTAGGTGTGGATACAGCAATGTTGGCTGGTGAAGAAATGGATCAGTGAAGGAAGAGAGAATAAAACACCCAACTCTGCTGCAGAAAGCTCTACCTTGTCACCTCTGACCTCTGCCTTTCTTTCCTGACCGGGTTTCCTTCCTGCCTCTTGTTATCTTCCAAGAAGCAGACAATTTACTGTTATTTTCCAAGAGAAGTCTCATACCCAAAGCCTGGCAATGGGCCTCGTACCATCCCACCTAGAGACTGGTACTATTGTCTTATTCACCTCCATTTTCTTCACAATGTTTCATTTTCCTTCTTGGTGAACAAAAGTGATCAGCCTTGGGGGCGAGTAATATAACTCATGGTAACATTGTTCCGTCTTGTAATTGACTGACATTAGGACTGACATATAAAGTGATTTATACCCCAGCTTCGACTTGCCCTTTCCCATGATCTTTAACCTTAAAACAACAGTGACAACAATAATAATAGTGCTGGGCTGTGGCTAAGTACTTTACATGTATTATCTTTCCAAATCTTCTCCAAAACCTTCAAAGGCAGAAACTATTTTTATTTATTTATTTTTTTTGAGACAGAGTCTTACTATGTCGCCCTCGGTAGAGTACCACAGTGTCACAACTCACAGCAACCTCTAACTTTTGCACTTAAGTGATCCTCTTGCCTCAGCCTCCCAAGTAGCTGAGACTACAGGTGTCTGCCACGACACCTGGCTATTTTTGTTGTTGTTGTTGTTGTTGCAATTGTCATTGTTGTTTAGCAGGCAGGGGCCAGGTTCAAACTCGTCTGCTTTGGTGTATGCGGCTGGCTCCCTAACCGCTGAGCTCCGGGCGTGGAGTCAGGCAGAAACTATTTTAAGGGGGAGGAAAGAGAGGTTTAGGGAAGTTGAAGTAACTGGCTCAAGGTTAGTGACACAGCCAGGCTTCACGTAGACATGACAACGTCCTACCCGCTCTTAACCCTCCACCTCACACCCTCTTGTGTCTACTGGATTCAGTTAGAGAGGGCTTGAGTTGGTTCCTGTCTACAAATAACTGAATGCCTGCTATGTGCTGAGCTTTAGGGGTACAAAGGTTTACAGAGGTCAAGTCCATGATCTCAAGAAGCTTACAGTCTAGAGGAAAAGCTCCAGGATGCATCTGATGCCTCCAGATGAGACCAATGAAAGGGTTACATTTGCACAAAGCACACACAGTTCAGCATTATGTGTCCCTGCCCTTGAAGAAGATCCCAGCTGCTAGAGTTTTGACTATGCAATGTTTCAGATTTAGTCTCCCCTTCTCTTTGATCAGGCTCCTCTGTCTTTCTAAAGCTCATACTATACATATAATTTCCATTCAAATTCAAAATCTTTCTGATTATTGTAGTGAATGCAATGTTATTCAAGGATTTTTTTTTCTGAAAGAGCACCTATCTGACATGCATTTTTAATTTTATGTGCAATATGCAAATGTCATCACTGTAGTTGTTAACCACAGTGCAGGATTGCAATTAACTATGGAGCTGTGCATTTTAGTTATATGCTAATGCTAATGAGATTTTCATAAAGCAAGTCCAATTACCAGTCCTATTTTTTAACTGCAAGAGCTAGCGAAAGCAAAGGTGTTGACTTTCTTTGAAATAAATTACCCTTTGTCCTTGGCTCCTTCATCATATTCAATCATCCCCAAAAGTAATTCCTGCTACTTTGTATATTGTATCCTGCCTCCTCCCCAGTACAATATTAATGGAGACTGTGGGCAAGATTGTTTAGAAACCAATTTACACTGCACAGGCAGTGGGAAAACTCCCGCCAAATGTAAACCGCTCCAGCAGAGGTGCAGAGCTTTGAGTAGTCAAAGTAAACAGGACCTACAGGAGACTGAAGACCCAGACAGTGAGTTAGCAAAAATAAACCACAAGAGAGCACATTCTTTGTGATGCAACCTTGCAATGCAACTTTACTGCAAGGGAGCTCAAGCTGTGAATGGAATTTAAACTCAGATTCATGATTAGCTGTGTCCTAGTTGAGAGGACCACCTTGAAAGAATAGTCATTCACTCGTTCATTCAAAAACTGTTATGGAGGAGGCTGGGGGAGGTGACTCACACCTATAATCCTAGCACTCTGGGAGGCCAAGGTAGGAGGATTGCTTGAGCTCAGGAGTTTTAGACCAGCCTGAGCAAGAGTAAGATCCCCATCTCTACTAAAAATAGAAAAATTCGTGGGGCACAGTGGATCAGCTACTCAGGAAACTGAAGTAGAAGGATCACTTGAGTCCAGGAATTTGAGGTTGCCATGAGCTGTGATGATGCCACCACACTCTAGCCTGGGCAACAGAGCAAGACTATGTCTCAAGCAAAACAAAACAAAACAAAAACAACAAAAAACAGTTGTGGGGGCATCTGTATGCCAGCCGGTAAATCAGACGGTGAGGGCTCAAGTGTAAATACGATGTGGGAGGAGTGGCAGATTTAGGGGATTTGAAGTGAAGGGAAACTTTCATATTTTGTTTCTGTGTGAACTGATTCTTTTACAAAAAGAAAGTGTCCATGTATCACTTGGGCAGTGAAAAAATGAGCGTGTACAATGCCTGCCTTCAGTGAGCTTAGAGTCAGATATTACTAGAAGGTACAAACGTACAATAATTTTGGAATAAAGTGTGACACGTGACATATTAAAAATATGGAGGACAAAATGAAGAAAAAAGGTCAGTTTGGGGAAGGGAGGTGAAGAGGGACAAGCAGCTTCACAGAAGAAAGGGAGAGACTTGAGCCAAGCCTTGAAGCGGGAGGAGTATTTGTTAGAAGAACAAGGTGGAAGGTCAGTCCAAAAAAGAACAACCTGCGGGTGGGAAATTGTCCGGGGGCGGTGAGCCATGAAGGATCACCAGAGGTAGGGGGTGAGTCAGACCCCAGATGAGAGAAAAGGCTGGACAGGAGACACTGAGGGATTTTAGGCAGGAGAATAAGCAATCAGGTTTTGCTCCCTGAATTGCCCCTTGGACAGCAAAGTTGAAGAAGTATAGAAGGGGTGGGGGGTGGTAAATCACCAGCCCATACTTCTTTTCGTGGCCACCTTTTCTCTGTTCAAATCAGACCGTGGACAAATGATCAGGTTGTAATTTTTTTCCTCAGGAGGATGTTTTCTGTGCCCCTTGTGGAAAGTCATGAAACAACAAAGTGCTCTTTTTAGTTTTGATATTTTCTTTCAGAAATAGAAAGAAAACACAGGAGATAGGAATGAAAGCGTGATGATAATGATATATAGTTTCAGAGCCTTTCTTACGCTGGGTCAACTCCTAACCAAGTGAAAAAAACATAGAAACAAAAGCACAAGAGAAAAGAAAGAGAAGGAAAGATAGGGGAAGAGAGGATGATAAAAAGATCACCAAAACCTGATGATCTTTAACCAATAGTCTTCCTTCTCACCACTTTTCTTGCTGATAGAGCCTGCCTTCACCCACAGAGGCCACATATGTGGCAGAGGCCAACTCTAGCCAATAGGACCAGGAGGCAATGTTTCTCCCTGTTAAGAAATTATAGATGAGGCCAGGCACAGTGGTTCATGCCTATAATCCTACCACTCTTGGAGCTAAGGCAGGTGGATCCCTTGAGTTCAGGAGCTCAAGACCAGCCCCAGGAAGAGTAAGACCCAATCTCTACCGAAAAATGGAAAAAATTAGCTGGACTTTGGGGCAGACACCTGTGATCCTAGTTACTTGGGAGGCTGAGGCAGGAGGATCACTTGACTCCAGGAGTTTGAGGTTGCTGTGAGCTATGACACCACCACACTCTAACCTGGGCAACAGAGTGGGACTCTAAAAAAAAAGGAGGGGGGAAGAAATGACAGATGAGGACATTCTGTAATTGCCCTTTCTATCTTTGGACATTATAGTAGGCAAAATAATGGCCCTGAGGGAGATCAGATGCTGATTCCTGGATCCTATAAATGTTACCTTATATGGGTAAAAGTTGTTTGCAGATAGGATTAAGTATAGGATCATGAGATGGAGACATTATCCTGGATTGTCTAGGGGGGTTCTAAATGTAATCACAAGTGTCCTTACAAGAGAGAGGTAGAAAGAGATTTGATACAGACAGAAAAAAAGACACACACACATATGGGAAGGGAATGTGAAGACAGAGCACAGATTGGACTGATGTGGCTGCAAGCTGAGGAATATTGATAGCTATCAGAAGCTGGAACAAGCAAGGAACAGATTCTCTCCTACAGCCTTCAGAGGAAGTACAGCCTGACTAGCACCTTGATTTCAGCCCAGTGATACTGGTTTCAGAATTCTGACTTCCAGACCAGTGAGTGAATACACTTCTGTTGTTTTAAGCACCAAGTTTGTGGCATTATTTACAGAAGCTATAGGAAACTATTCTAGATGTAACTATGAGGGATGTTATGTCTGGAGTTGCAGCAGCTATTTTGTAATCATGAGGGAGCAGCCTGAGGATAAAATTCAATATCCTAGAGAGAAGACAAAGGAACGATGGAAAGGCTTGTTGAATCAGCCAATGATCACTCAATCCCTCAACTTCTTATTATGTGACATAATACATGTCTTTACTGCTTATGGCTCTTCTAGTTGGATGTTCTGTTACTTGTGTCTGGGCCACTGTGCTTGGCGTAATGACATTAGAACCACATAGAGAAGGGGAAGGGTGGCCTCCAAGGGAAAGGAAGCCAGGCTGGGGAAAACATCTTTGACTCCCTCTTCTCCCCATGCCTAAACTCTTCCCATCCTTTCCTGCTATCTCAGACGTTGGTTTAGGGAAGAAACAGGGGCACAGGAAGGGAAATGAAGATTAGGAAAAGGTGTGGAGGTGGGAGAAAGAAGGGGAAAGAGTGGGAGAGGAAAAAAAGGGAAATCAGGGGACATACTCCAGAGCAACTTTTACCAACTGAAGAGAAAAAAATTAAAGGCACTTTACCTTTCACTCCACCTGAAGCATGGATTTCGAGAGATCCAGAGGAAGTAGAACATTTTCAAGACTGTAGATTCTGAAAGGATTCTGGGTGGAGTTCCATGAAAAACGAAAAGTACCTGAGGAAAGTGCTGAATGCCATTCAAGAATTATAGAAGAAGGACCGCTCATTTAGACAGGTTAACATGTGGCTCTTGAATGAAAACTTAGAAGGAGGATGTGTAGCTGTTTGAAAAGCCGGCGAGGGACACTAAACTAGAGAGAAACTGGTTCCCGCTTAGCCCTTCCTTACCCTGGAGTAACTTGAGCCCTAAGAGGAACTGGGGAAGGGAGACTAGTGTCCAGCATTCTAATTTTAATTCATAGTCTAGAGATAAGATTTAAATATAAGGCAGATTAAGACTTCTCTTAAATCTCCTCTACAAAAGAAAAACTGGAATTAATCTACAGGAGCTCTCTTTGGATAGCTCAATACCATCATTTTTTAAGGATAAAATTAGAAGCAGAAAACTGTGTCCTTATCCTTTTGACATCCAAAAATTATTGCCATCAAAGTACTACAGCCCATGAAATTACTTTCCAGGTTACATTCATTAGATTTAGCATTTTCTTTCTGTAGACCTGTGGTTTTTTTAACAGAAAAGAAAAAAAAATCATAGTACAACTGTTCTCATATACTGGCCCATTAATAGGATGCTAATGAATGTGGAAGTCATTGTAAAATCACAAGTGCAGAACCGAGAAGCAGATTTCAAACATCGATAGGTCTAAGCTTGGTTTGGAAATTTGGACTATAAGAGCGTGGGATTCAGGTAGAACATTGTAGCCTGTTCCCCTGCACACTGCAGCTAAAGACGCACTCAATTACAGGCTGTAATTTTTAAAAAAATTTTAATCACATTATATGATATTACCTTTATGGGTTAGATATTAAACAGGATACCAACCTGGCGGGTAGAGCCTTTGTTTTTTGTTTTTTATAGAGACAGAGTTTCACTTTATCACCCTGGGTAGAGTGCCATGGCATCACACAGCTGACAGCAACCTCCTCCTGGGCTTAGGCAATTCTCTTGCCTCAGCCTCCCAAGTAGCTGGGACTACAGACGCCCACCACAACGCCTGACCATTTTTCTGTTTTGCAGTTCAGCCGAGGCCGGGTTTGAACCCACCACCTCGGGTTTATGGGGCCGGCGCCCTACTTGATGAGCCACAGGCACCACCAAGGGTAGAGCCTTTGTTATGGCCATTAAGAGAGCAGGCTCTGGAGCATCTGGCTAGGGTACGAACCAAGCCCCGCCAACTACTCACTGTGTGACCTTGGGCAAGTTGCTTAATCTCTCTGTGCTGGTATTTCCACTTTTGTATAAGGAAGATAATAATAGTCCATGCCTCGAGTAAGGATTAATTGAAAATGTATGCAAAGCACTAAATCAGTTCCTGGCATCACAGCACATGCTTAACAGCAGTTGGCGGTGATTAGTATTGTGTTGTTGGAGACATGAGAGAAATGAATCTGAAATGGCTACACTCCAGCGGCTTGGTTCAACCTGCTAAGGTATATAGTCCTCAGGACATCTCACACTTCAAGTTGCAGAGGAAGAGCGACCAGTCAGCTTTCTCTGATGGCCTTCTGTGTGTCTGAAGCCATTGCCCTGCACTGGGCTTTGCACTGTGTAATACCTTGGTGTGTGCATTTCGTTCCTTCCAGAAACTGAATGCTTGTCAGAACAACGGTCTGCATGTACGGTGCTGTTAGGGACACACAAAAATTACAAAGCTCTGCCCATAGCCTAAACACTTACTGGGCTTCTAACCAGTTTGCCAGGTACTGGGTTATAGCTGTGAATAAAACTCTCTGCCCTTGTGCAGCTGACATTCTAGTAGGCAAAAAGACAATAAACAGAAAAGTCCAAGAGCATGTATGTATACACACATATACACATCGGTGATACGCCAAGAGGTGGTAAGTGTTGTAAAGACAACTACAGCAGGACAAGGTCTTAGGCAGTGCAGGAACAGGGGCACCATAAACAAGCTGCTCACTGTGTGCAGAGGGAGTAGGAATCTAAAGAAGTTGAACTCCTGGAAACAAAGAATAGAATGGTTGTTGTCAGGGGCTGGGATGGGGAAAATGGAAGATTGTAGTCAAGGGGTATAAAATTTCACCTATGTACTATGAACAGATTTAGGGATCCAGTGATAGCATGGTGATCATAGCCAATAATTCTGTGTTGTATACTTGAAACATGCTAACAGTGTAGATCTTACATGTTCTTACCACACACACACAAACATGATTGCTCTGCACTATGTTAATTAGCTTGATGGTAATAATCAACGCACGTATATATGTCTATCAAAATATCACATTGCATACCTTAAATATATACAATTTTTATTTTTTAAAAAGGAGTCTCTGAGGCCAGGTGTGGTGACTCACAACTGTAATCCCAGCACTCGGGGAGGCCAAGGCAGATGGATCACTTGAGCTCAGGAATTTGAGACCAGCCTGAGCAAGAGTGAGATCCCATCTCTAAAAATAGCTGGGCACTGTAGCAAGCACCTGTACTCCCAGCTACTCATGAGGCTGAGGCTGGGAATTACTTGAGCCCAGGAATTTGAGGTTGCCATGAGCTATGATGCCATTGCACTCTACAGAGGACAGCAAAGTGAAGCTCTGTCTCAACAAAAAAAAAAGGGGGGGTGCAGTAGCACCTGTGGCTCAGGGAGTAGGGCGCCAGCCCCATGTACCAAGGGTGGCGAGTTCAAACCCAGCCCCAGCCCAACTGCAAAAAAAATAAATAAATAAAACCACCCTTTGTGGTAGGTAAGAAAAAAAAAAGGAGCCTCTGAATGTGTCTCTCTTCTTGTGCTAGAGGAGCAGCACTCCCAGCTGGTCACAGCCAAGAGCACCTCTCAGCACCAGCCTGGGCTCATCCCTCTTTCAAGGGTGGTTGAGCATCACCCCGCCCTCAGAGGCTGGGGCCACTGTGCTTGGAGTAATGACATGAGAACCACATACAGAAGAGGAAGGGGGGCTTCCAAAGGAAAGGAAGCCAGGCTGGGAAACGTCCAGTTCACAGGTGTGCTGCAACTTCGCCTTCTCTTCCTCCAACGGCATCTAGAAACCGGCGCGGCTCCGGTGGCCTGAGTGCTGGCTCTGCAGCCTTCCTCCTCCCTCTGAGCCTTGCTGCCTCGGATCTCTGTGGGTCTAGAGACCAAACACATAGGCCTTTTAAAAAAGACCCAGCATAGAAGTGTGACTGAGGTGACTGTTCATACCTTGAGCATCTTAGGGTTACTCAGAGACCTTTCCTAAGAAGTATGCCTATGTTTCTGTGGGCTGAACTGACTGAAATTATAATGGACACCACAGAAAATTCTGTACAAGTAAATGTAACTCCTTAATGTTAAATTAAAAGGCTGATCATCATGGGGGTTTGACTAGCTTGCAAACTCATGGGAGGCAGTCCAATCCAAAGTATATACGGAAAAAGTGCTTTGAATGGTGGACTAGACGCTGGCGTCAGTGCATGGCTTCCCAAGGAAGTACTTCAAAGGTGACTGTGGTGATTGGTATTCAGCAACGAGGTATGTAGTACTTTTCCTAGGTTGACTTCGTGAACTTAATTGTCAGATCTCATATGATGACAACCATTCCAGCAAAAAGGTTCCAGAATTGCCTGGGAGGGTGGGCAAGACATGGTATCAGGGCACAGCTTCCCAAGGGGAGTTCTTTGAAGGTGACCATAGTGATATTCAGCAACAAGGTATGTAGCACTTTTCCTAGGATGAGTTTGTGAACTTAATTTTGTCTGACCTTGTACAGATATGCTATTTCCTTTTTCTTCCTTTTTTGTAGGCAGGTCAACCTAAAAGTCAGTAGCTCTGGTATGCAAACTCTATGGGGCAGCTTCCTTGGAAGCCAACTCTCTTTGCTCAAACTGAATGATTTCTTTTTAACCAGTGTATTCTGTATCCTATTAATATAAACTGCTGTTTGGAGGTTTGTTAATTTGCTTATTCATTTTTTCAACAAATATTTTGAGCACCTGATATCTGTGAAATACAATGCCTAGATGCTAGGGCTTCAAGAAAGGCATGTCTCTGCCCTCTGATGGGTACTGGCTACTCTCCTTTGGACTTCTTCAATGGGTTCAGTTAAACTGTTTCAGAAAAATTCTGCTTCTGGCAATTCTGTAAAAATTTTGTTTTCATTAGTTCTCTTTTAGGCAGTGTACCTTATTTCAGCAATCTAATCAATGAGCACAGAGCAGGGGGAAAAAACCATCAAATGTAGAGCAGAAAAAATTCAGGGGTGTCACATTTTCAAAAGGCCTAGATTATAAAATCAGAATGTAAGGTGAAAATCATGAATAAGCAAAAGCAGCTTTGAAATTTCCCTAGGAGGGTACCACACTGGCAACCAGCACACACTGCGTCTGGGTAAATCTAACCTAGCCAACATTTCTTTCAACTTTGGTTAGGCATTAGATTACATGGTTGGCTCACATTTAGGGACAATATTTTTGATAAAAACAGCATGTCTTTCAAATGCTATAACTGCATTCAGCATCCGATAAAGTGAGTGAGATTGAAAGAAGAGCAGATTAACATGTAGAATATTCCGAAGTAGTAGTAATTGATGCCTTACATTTATACCTAATGATTCTAATGGCCCTGCAGCTCCAAACCACTGAATCAAAGGCAGCCATTGCATCAAAGTAAGTGTCTCTGAGCCGGGCATGGAGGCTCATGTCTGTAATCCTAGCACTCTGGGAGGCTTTGGTGGGTGGATCCCCTGAGCTCAAGAATCAGAGACCAGCCTGAGCAAGAGTGAGACCCTCTTCTACTAAAAAAATAGAAAAACTAGCCAGGTGCTGTGGCACTGTGGCAAGTGCCTGTAGTCCCAGCTACTTGGGAGGCTGAGACAAGAGGATCACTTGAGTCCAAGAGTTTGAGGTTGCCGTGAGCTATGATGATGCCACAGAACTTTATCCAGGGTGACAGAGTGAGACTCCATCTCCAAAAAAAAAAAAAAATGACTATGGGAATGGGCCTGGAAATGGCCTCACCACCCCTCTCCCTCCAGCTCCCTCGTGTAGTGGACAAAGGCAGTTGAAGGGTGCTGAGCACCCCCACAGGGGCTCAGACATCCTGAGGGAGCCACTAGACCAGCAGCGGCCTGGGTTGGGTCAAGGGCAATGTTGAGAGTGTGGACATGGAGCCTGGATTGCCAACCAGTGGGATACTGTCACCATGCCCAAACACCAGACTGAGACACGCCACAACTGGGGTGAGCACAGAGCCAGGGAGCACACAGAGGAGGTGCACACCATGGTTCTCCCCTGGGAAGAAAGGTAGAAATGGGGGGCACTGGTAGAGCCCAAATATGTACCTGAAAGACTTAGTACTAAACTCAGTAGACTGAGTTATTTTGGCATAACAATCTTTTTACATTGCCTGCCAGAAACAGAGGCTTGAGAGCTAAGGGGTGTTTAGTTATGGACAAAGTAGGACAACAAAGATACATTTCTACTTGTATGAATAGCTTTGTACGTTGTAAACCTGCCACATATCCCAAGTCACACTCATCTCACAATGAGAATCACCAGCACAATTAAAATAGTTCTCCCTGTGTACTGAGAGAAACACATACGAACTTTTATGACAAATGCTGGCAGGACACCGTCTCCTCATGTTCTTTCTTCTTCCATCCCTATGCTCTCGGTCAGTAGGCCCCAAGAACACAATAGTTTGCTTGGATGTGCAACATACGTACTATGTATCCACTAATACACCCACCAACGCTCACCAAAAGCTCAAGAGAAATGAGAAGTTTCATTTCTTAACTTGTGTTTCATATCCCTCTGGGTTTAAATGAGAATGAATCTTTTGTCATTTAAATTCTATGCATTTCTAACTCTAAAAGCTACTCTAGAATCATACCACATTCTATCTTGTTATCCAAAATTCGGCCACATATGTTCAGCAAATATTTGCTGATTTTTTGATTAATAGATTAGAAGACTACGTAAATAACGTGGATTGACCAGCAGTACCTGGAGTATATATTCATATCTTACTTGATATGAACGAAGAGAGTATATAAAAATTTGATTGGACAGTGTGATATTGAGACTCTACTCAACCCTGAATTTTCCTGATTTACCTAGTATAACTGGAGTTTCATTTTAGGGATTCTTTTTAGGATTCATTTCAGACCTTCATAGGAGGATTCTTCTGTGGACAAACAGCATTATCTTTCACCATCTTATTCTAGTTCTCCAAACTGTTATTTTTAAGAAGCCCAGCTAAAAACAGCAAGGTGGTGTTGGAAATGTGGAAACAGGTCTTTCTTCTACCTCGTTGAGAACAGTAAGGGAGGGTAGGAGACTATAGCCATTTATGCTACCCAGGGCAGAGCTCAGGGAGACTGCTACGGGGAGAAGCCAAGAACAAATCTACAGCAGAACCTCAGAGAGCTTCCCAGAGCGGCGTTGAAACGCCATCTCCGCAGAGAGGAGGCAGCTTCTCTCTGTGATCAGGACACAGACTCACAGCTGCTCGGGCCTCGAGGACCTAAGGGGATAAATGAGCAGAGGCGAGATCCTGGTTTATGTAGATTCGGTGCCAGCAAATGTGCCCCATCCTCACACGCTGGCAGGCTTCCCAGAAGGAGCCAGCCCAGCTGTTGGCTCTGGTGACAGTCTGTTTAACCTGATGATCCTGGAGGCAAAATCCCAGCTCTCCAGTCAGCGAGGCATTTTCCAGCAAAAGCTCTTGCAGGCATTTGGTTCAATGGTCGTTGCAAATCGGGAAGGGCTAAAAGAATGACAGGTAGATACATCTACCTTTTTAAGGAAGAAAGTTTGGATGCTTTATGGCTAGAGACACTATGACATTTACAACTAGAGTCATAGTCACCAGCTAAGATTTTCTAAATAATATTTATGATAAAATTCTAGAGCTAAAAGAGACTTTGGAGACTATTCAGTTTTAGAAAAGAATCAGGAGCTCAGAGGTTAAGAAACTTGTCAGAATTACACAACTATTTTATGGCAAAGCCAGGGCAAAACCCCAAATGGCCTACCTGCCAATCCAGAGATCTTTTCGTCACAGCTAACAAGTTTGTGAGAACATGTAAGACAATCCCCCTGCTCACTATGCTGCCTCCACATCCCCCTCCCCCCAGCATCTGAAAAGGGGCCTGGGAGTGGGCAAATATCTAGAAAGTCCTACAAGTTTCGTTTAGAAGGATTTCATTTACTGCCAACCTTCTTCTTATCATTTTGTGACATCTTTCTAAATACACGTATTTTTCTAACTGCAAAGATTTTTAAAATAATAATTCAAAAGACAGAGAAATAAAAATTAGAATTCTCATAATTTGCCACATTAAGGATTTGGTGTTCATTCTTCCAGATATATAAATATTTAAACTATTTAAAATAGTTGCTATTTTAGAAGAAGTATGCTGTTCATTCTTGGTGGATGATACATGAGCTACTGAATATTTCAATAGTGAGATTTCTTACCGAAAGAATATTTGTTTATAAAGCATACACTCTCTTCACCATGACCTCACCAAACCCTCACCCTTCCCTACTCCACTGTTAACAAAGGTTTCTGTTTTTAAACTCAAAGATGAGAATTCAAGCTGAATGTCCTGGAGGCGTTGGAATCAAGGCTATAAACTCGGAGGATAAGAAGACAGGGTCAACCTTGGGGAGAGGGAGGTGGAGAGTTGGTTTCCAGACAACAGTAGGATGGGGTTGCTGCACATATCCAAAGCCTGGGAGCTGGGAGGAGCTCCAGTAGTGATGGTTGTATACATACTTAGGCCGGCTAGGAACTCAGCACTCTAAGTGCGAGTCTCAGGAAAGCTATCACTGCCAAAACTTGGGCATGGATAATATAATCATAGCCGGTGGAGTTGCCTACCACAAGTGGATTACATGGTCAGGAAAACCACGTTCTGAGAAAGAAATCCAATTGATAACCAGAGACCTTATCCTCATTATCTTGGACCACTAGGCCCTAGAGTTCTTGCATGATTCCAAAAGGGTGAAAGGAACTCCTTGAAAAAATGACAAATCGGATTCCTCAGCAACCCCGATGGAGGGAATTGAGTCTCACTGAAACACATTTAGAAAAATAATGGAGTGACTTTCTTACCAATGAGTTGTGGAGCAAATGAAACATGTTACTTACATCTGGTGTTATGAGATGTGATAGGGTTTTATTTATATATGGAATCTAGTGAGGTAAAAATTATTACCATTTACATACGTATCTCATGCTAAATATAAAAATTTATTTATTTGTTTACTCAAAAGTAAACAAAAAAGCAAGCAGACAGAATCTCAGAAGAAATTTTAGGAGAATGTGTGTATAAGCTCAGGATCAGAGAGACTTTTCTATACTTTAAATCAAAACGAGAAACTTAGAAGTGACAAAAGATGGACATACCTGATACATTAAAATATAAACTTTTTGGTATAGAAAGACATACAATTGTTGCAGTTAACATACAAATGCAAGATAGGGGGAAATTGCCATGCATATGTCAGATAAGGGGTTAATATCAACAAAATGCAAGTAATTCCTACAAATTAGAAAGAAATAGATAAACAATGCAACGAACGTAAGAGCAAATAATGTGAAGAGAAGATTCACAGATAAGCAAATCCAAATGGTGATTAAAGTGGCCAAATAGATCATCTTTTCTACCACTAAACCATTGGTAAGAAAGTCACCTCATTATTTTTCTAAATGTGTTTCAGTGAGACTCAGTTCCCTCCATCGGGGTTGCTGAGGAATCTAATTTATCGTTTTTTCAAGGAGTTCCTTTCACCCTTTTGGAATCATGCAAGAACTCTAGGGTTTAATGGTAAAAAGATGATCTATTTTGCCACTTGTCAAGGAAATATAAATTAAAATAACCATGATATTCCTTCTCACTCATCAGATAGTTTTTTTGCAAGGGATCCTCTCACACATGGTGTTGGAAATTTAAATAATGTAAAGTACACACACGAATGTCCCCTTTAACCCAGAAGTCCTACCTGGGGAAATTTATACTGTAGAAACGTGAGAGTCATCCCTTCATTGCATAGGAATAAGAAAAAATGACTTAAAGAAGACACAGAAAAAACATGGACCATGAAAGAAGATTGATAAATGGACTATTTTTACTTCTTTATGCCAAAAGATATAATAAACACATTTAAAAGTCATAAACTAACACATTAAGCTGCGGCTCATAAAATGATCAAAAGAGTAACATCCAGTAATACTTGTTTTATCTATACAAACTTGCTAATATTCAACCATTTCTGGCCTCCAAAAATGGCAGTTCCATATGACTCAACTTAAAGAATTTTTCCAAATTAATAAAAAAAAGATGACTAACCCAAGAGAAAGAAATGAACAAAGTATATGAATGCACAGACGAGGAAGACCTAATGGCCAATAAATGTTTACAAATATACTTAACTCACTAGAAATCTGGCAAATATAATAAAAACTATGATGAGATTGCATTTCACGTCATAAGGCTGGCAAAGATTAAAACTCATTAAAATTTGGGGAAATGGGAATTCTTTCACGTTTTAAGAATACAAATCTGGCAATGCCACGTGAAGTTACTGACAAGCACACTATTTGACACACCGACCTTACTGCTGGGTGTACACCAGAGAGAATCTCAAGGAGAGAGGCCCAGGAAGGGTTTATGAAGCCTCATTTATAAGAGTGGTAACTGACAATGATATGAATGACATTGAATTTGATAGGCAAATACCATATGAGTAAACTGAGGTAGATTTATTTCTGTCAAAACTAGAGAATTAACTCTACATATGTCAGTGTGGATAAACATTTAAAATATATAATGTTGAAAAAGAAACAAATTACAGTAAAGTTCCTAGAGTGTAAGCCCAGTTACATACATGTTAAAATTGTATAGAACTTTATATAGACAGTAAAATGCAAATACAGACAACAGACAGCTGATTTAAAATAGTGATTAAGAAGGGAAAGAAATGAAATGAAAGAGAAAGAGGTCTTTATAATTCTAACCTTTTTTAAAGAAAAAAACCTTAAATATGGAAAAATGTTAACAATTGTTTTAAAAATGTTACATACTTTTCTCATTTCTCTCTCTTTTTTTTTTTTTTGAGACAGAGTCTTTCTTTGCCGCCCTTGGTAGAGTGCCGTGGCATCACATATCTCACAGCAACCTCAAACTCCTGCACTCAAGTGATCTTCCTGTCTTACCTTCTTGAGTAGCTAGAACTACAGGAATGTGCCACCACACCCAGCTTAGTTTTTCTATTTGTTTTTTAGTATAGAGAGGGTCTCGTTCTTGCTCAGGCTGGTCTTGAACTCCCGAGCTCAGGCAATCCACCTGCTTTGGCCTCCCAGAGCGGTAGGATTATAGGAGTGAGCCACTGTGCCCGGCCACATACTTCTTTAACAACTGTTTGAAAAAAATAATGTTGTATATTTATGTGTTTTTGAATTATCATCTGCTCTTTTCTATATGTTTGAAAGATTTATTACTTAAAAAAAGAAAAGTTTGAAAAAGTAAGGTCTCAGAATCAAGGAAGTTTGTTGCATCATTGTTTCTAGAAGTTGGAGCGATGCTGGTGCTCAGTGCCAAGGGAGGAGTTGAAGAAATCCTGGTATACCCACGCCACGTATTTCACTCACCCTATGGCTTTCAAAAGATGGAACTGGGCTGTTTTTTTTTTTTTTTTTAGTTTATTAAAACAATGTGGCACTAATTTAATACCTCACAATGCTGAAGAAATGAAAAATGGGATCATGTGCTACATAGTGTTCTGAAACTGGCCGGCTAATATTTCATCATATAGAAGAAGGTGACATCATAGGTGAATTTTTGCCCACTTGCCTAATTCTGTTTATTAATGATACATTTTCTTCCCTCTGCCCCCTCCTATGTCTTTGAAGTTTTGATTTAGAGCATCATTTACCAACCTCTAATTCTTCTGTGGCTATGCCTAGAACCTCTGATCACATAATTTTGCAGGAGAATAAATTATGACACCAGGGTCTTTTGGTTTGATTTCTAATTAAACAGAAAGGCCCTTAATAACTAACTCTCTCATCAATTTATGTGGGTGGCAAATGTCAGAAAGCACCTTGGGATTTGAGCTTTCTTCTTTTCCATCATCAAGGGAAGCATCTCTCTTTCCACTTACATCTCTGCGTCCACAGCACCCTTCTTCCTGAGCTCAGTTAACCTCCTATCATTGTACTCCTGAACTCCTGGGTGATGCCGGACAGGAGGTTAAGTTTTATAGACATTCTTAAAGCATCTTTTGCTGACCATCCAGGGGACTAGAGAAAAAGTGGATAACTTGTGGGCAATTCTAACAATACTAATAATAGATAAATGGCTAACCAAGGGCCCCACATCTCCAGACCCCCCTGTGCTATCCTCATAAACTCAGTTTCTTATAAATATAGCTCATGGAGATTGTTGCTTTATCACAGAAATTATACCATTATCCGAAAGATTAAATGACACTCACTTAGTTCCTTAAACACATTGTACTTTCTCTAAATTCTTCCTTTGGCTAATATTTTAAGAGCTGCCTCTATACTTTGGATGTGTACTCTACTGATGTTCAGCAGCTCTGAAAGGATCATTCACATGCCACACCATGGTCTTCCAAAGCCCTTATCATCCAGAAATAAAATGTCATTTCTAAGGAGGAAAATGAAAGTTTGGGGATTTTTTTTTCCTCTTGTAATGTTGCAAGCTTCTTCTCACCACAGCAGATTGGATCAAAATCTCCCAAAGGGGAGTGAAAACAAAGGGAAATGATCTGAAGCTTCCTGGTGAAAGCAGGTCACATCCTTCTCTCTTCCTCCTCTTTCCCATCAACCCCACAGGAGGTGCGCCTTCGGAAAGGCAGAGAAGAGAGACGCACGCACAGGCTTCTCCAACCCGGGAAGGCGAGTGCAACTGATAAATGCCATCAACACACTGGGCATTTGCGAATGGCTTCTCCTTGAGTGTTGGAAAGAATTTTTTTCATTCATCGAGGACCCCTCCCCAAAATGCCCTTTTCTGTATCGGAAGTAAACAAGTTAATAGCTTCAATCCCTTCCCTTGCGGTGGCTAGCTGAATTCCAAGATCCCCTTTTCCCATAATGGTTTAGATGCCAGGGGCAATCTTACAGTGACACTAACACATCCAGACAGTAGAGAGCTAGTGTCACCCTGGGGGTACCTAGGGGGCATGGACTTTGCAGCGCAATTTATAAAACTCAGAATCCACTTCCCAGAGACAGAATCACATCAGATGTTAAATGTGGCATACTGAAGAAGAAAATGTTTAAGTGTTTTTGTTTTGAATTATGTGATGCATAGTACTAATGCCTAAACATTAAAAGTACCCCCTCAAATGGAACACATTTGCTATTCTTTAAGATGCACCTTTAAACCTCTACTCTATAACAATTCTGGACTTTCACAGAGCCTAGAAGTCCAAGGCTATACATCCTCCTCATCAGCATTCACTTGACAGGGCCTGTAACCTTTCAGATGAAGAAGCACTTCTTATTTTCCTCATGTTTCTAGATAAGTCTCCTAAAAATGTAAAAGTGGGGGGTCTGGGTTGGGCTGGGCTGGGGAGTACTGCCTCCACAGAATGAAGAAATAGGACCACTGTGGACTGAATTGTGTGCCTCCCAAATTCATGTATTGAAGCTCTAAGTCTCAATGTGACTGTATTTGGTGAAGACCTACAAGGACATGATAAAAGCTAGGTGAGGTCACAAAGGTGTGGCTGTAATGTGATAGCATCCTTATAAGAAGAAGCACCACACAGCTTGCTCTCTCCTCATACAAAGAAGTCATGCAAGCACAAAGCAAGGAGGAGGCCTAAGAGCCAAGAAAAGAGAGGCCTGAGAATGAAATCCATCTTACCAGCACCTTGGTCTTGAACTTCCCAGCCTTCAGAACTGTGAGAAATACATTTCTATTGTTTCAGCCATACATTCTGTATTTTGATATGGCAGCCCAGAGCTCATGCTGACTAATGCAGAAACATACCTTCCGGCACTTTCACATTCCAATTAAATATGCTACTGAGGCAGTAGCTGAGACTTGCCTATGAATTAGTTTGAAGGAGTTCAGGATAGGGCACCCCAAAACAGGCCACTTGGGCTATCTCAATTATTTGGAGCTAAAAGTGCTTTAAAAACAGCAAATGCAAGGAGAGCCTTTCTCCAAGCTTCTCCTATCTGCCGAAAGACAGGTCCTCTATAAAGAACTTGATTGCTATAAATCCCTTCCCTCAAGAGTTTCATCAACCAGGAAAGTTGACTCTAACCATAGGAAAGGCTAGAAGTGGGTACCACACCACACAAACTTGGTCACAAGCTATTGTATCTCCCATCTATTCTCCTAACGGCCTGTTCATCTCTCCTAAAAATCATTTACTCCCCCTAAGTGGTCTACATCCTCCCTCCCCTTCTCCTATTAAAATAATACATAGGCTCTCAAACCTCACTGCTTGTTTGGGTCTTCACTTTTTTTTCCCTGTGATGGTCCTATGCATCTAATATTAAAATGTGTGGTGGCTCATGCCTGCAATCCTAGCACTCTGGGAGGCTGATGAATTGCTTGAGTTCAGGAGTTCACGACCAGCCTGAGCAAGAGCAAGACCCCATTTCTACTAAAAGTAGAAAAACTAGCTGGGCATCATGGTGGGTACCTATAGTTCCAGCTACTAGGGAGGCTGAGGCAAGAGGATCTCTTGAGCCTGAGTTCAATGATGATGCCACAGCACTCTACCCAGGGTGACAGAGTGAACTCTGTCTCAAAAACAAAAAGTTCCCTAAAAATAATTTATTAATTATAACATGAAAATTTTAAATACTTGAAACTATTAAAAATTATAATTAAAAATGTGTATACCTTTTCTCCAGTTCATCTCCCTGCTGTCAGTTTATTTCATAGACCCAGCTATCTAACCTAGGAGGGTAAACAAGTTTTCCCTAGGAGAATTCCGGCTTCAAGTTACAAGCTCTTGGCCTATGAATCATACATAAGGTATTTTTAGTTCTTTTCTTCTTATTCTCTTACAAGCTTAAAACATTTGGGCTTTCTGATAAATTTGGTTTTTACCTGTACAACTTACCCGATTGTGTGTGGGGAGGTAGAGAAAAAGAAGGGTTAAGTTTCCCTGCATGTCATTCTTACAGGAGCTGTGGAGACTTTATTTGCATGTTGCTTCTCTTTGGGGCTGTCCCTGTTTCTTACATTCCTCATCCTTTACAATTATTCATAATAACCATACTCTCCAGGCATTCAGCCATTGTGCTAGCCTTGACATAACTGACTCGTAACTCACTGCCCAAGCAGATATAAATTTCTTTATTCAGCACTTTTTGTGGGGTAGAAGAAAAAGGATTCTCTCTAGAAAATGAGTGATCACCATCAGTGTTCCTGGCAGACACTAGCATTCCTTGTTCATTAAAGATAAGTACAAACTGGACTTCCAACAATTAACAAAAATATTTAAGCAGCTTTTTCTGATCTTGAATGATAAAAGTTAATCACACATTCTTGAACTTTTTCTTCCTAATTCCTGGAATTCATATAAAATTTGCAGAGAAACCCAATGCCGTGATGTATTCTACTGTAGAGTGGTAGTGCTCAAGACTTTCAGGAATACTCCTGAGAATAAAACTAAGTCAGCACACCCTATCGTTTTACCCTCAGACCCCCTCACACAGGGTGGTGGTGCATAACCAGGTGTGGGGCCCTCAAACTAAATTTCAAGGAAACCTGTGGGGAAATGCCTACTGCCCTCTGTTGCTAAAAATGGGTCAATGTTTCTGACAACTTGCACAGCCCTGACAGGCCTCTTTTAAACATCGTATTGAAATTGAAGGAGTAAAGGAAATTTCACCCCAAAATATGATTCCTTGGTATAAAGAATATTTTAAGTGAAAAGGCCATTTTGGATCAGAAAGCACTGGCCTCTCCTCTATAAAACCTGAGTAACCTGATCTAGAATCAGAAAAGGGGCTGCTGGACTCCTTATCACATAGACCTGGCCCTAAGGTCATCTGAAGCACCAGACCTGTCTCCCAGGTTAATCTGCAAATCAATCTGTTTCCACCCATCAACACACATCCCCCCTAAGAACCAAATGTTGTGTGTATACTTTACACACTCTTTCCCCTCCCTTCTAAAAAGACATCTTTAAAAGCCACTGCCATCACTGAGATTTTGGGAAATCATTCCTGTGGTTCCCCCTCATGCACTTAGTATTTGGAAGTAAACCTTTCTCTTATTAATCTACCAGAACTGTGAGTTGATCTTTTCAGCAAACCGACCAAAGGGAAAAGGGCAGATTTCCTGGTGACACCTTAAAAACCATGATATCAGCTCCAAAATAACTTTAAATCTTTAGCTTTTTAAAAATAAAACTGAGCAGTAAAAATCTACTACTTGATTTTTCTTGAATTATACTCCTGCTCCATCTCCTCAGTTTCCTTTACAAACAGGTAGCTCATTAAATTCTAGGACGTTCTGTACCAAGCAATTGCTGACTCATCTTAGGTACCAAAGTCCCTTTAATTTGCGATGATATGAAACTTTTTACAAAACTTTTCTTTAAGTATGTCTTTAAGAATGTATCTTAAAAGTGGCCAGGTGCAATCCTAATGTTCTTGGAGGCTGAGGCAAGAGGATCTTTTGAAGTTTGAGACCAGCCTAAGCAAGAGTTGAGACTTCCTCTCTACTAAAAATAGAAAAATTAGCCAAGCATTGGGACAGGACCCTACATTCCCAGCTACTCAGATGTAGGGTAGGAGGATCAGGATCCTGAGGCAGGAGGATCGCTTGAGCCCAGGAGTTTGAGATTGCTGTGAGATAGACTGACACCACAGCACTCTAGCCTGGGCAACAGCGTGAGAATCTATCTCAAAAACAAAAGAAAAACAAAAACAATATATCTTGGAAGTAATTACATGGGCGGCAACTGTGGCAGCAGCAAGTGCTAAAGCTTGGAGTCCTGTTACCAAAGTCTCACATCTGACACTTGCTGTACAGTTTAGGCAAGCCACCTAATCTCATAGACCTCAATTGTAAAAATATAATGATACTAACACATAACATACAGAGTTGTTATGAGGATTAAATGAGATTATTTCCATGAAAGTGTTTCTCCAAGTACTATCAAATTGGAAGGTATGATGGCTAAAGGAGCAGGTAAGTGTGGGGTTG
This sequence comes from Perodicticus potto, assembly GCA_963574655.1. NCBI lineage: Eukaryota > Metazoa > Chordata > Mammalia > Primates > Lorisidae > Perodicticus > Perodicticus potto. Next base: position 55,241 of record CAUYRH010108496.1, read on the forward strand.
CCCATTTAACAATGATTAGACAGGTATTTTGAGTCAAATACCCTAAAGCATAGTAAGAATTAAACATTAAACTTTAGATACTCATCATTGAAATTACTATTGTTACCACAGTTTAATATTTAATTCTTATTGTTCTCTAGGGGACCAGACACTGTGGTGAATGTAGATTTCGACATTCACTGACTACTAGAATCCCAGACTAAAGTGCATAATGATGAAAATATTTCATGGACATAACAGAAGAGTCACTCCATGAAGCATTCTTAGAATGCATTTTCTCAATAACAGGGCTACCAGTTTTAAATTAGTCAAGTGGGGAGGTTCTCAGGCAATCTCAGACCTCTGGGAATGATAAAAACATTACATTGAAGGTTTTGTTTGTGAGTTGTGCTTTCTGACCTAAGTTTTTCTGATATAAAAGGTAAATTATTGACAAAACAAACCCAACCCAAGAATGAGAATCCCTGGAAATTCACCAGAATTGTCAGGCTGCTACAACCCAAGAATTCTTTAGCATTTTCCAATCAATAGTTTATCATCTTTATTTTGGACTTACTTAGAAATTCTTGGTCTTTGATGTAACTTTGAGCTTTGTGTTGTCCTTATTTAATACATAGGAAATATTTTAGAATTTGAAAAGATCTAGAAAGTGTCAGACCTATATATTAGTTTTATTGTTTTTGTTTTTTTTTTTGTAGAGACAGAGTCTCACTTTATTGCCCTCGGTAGAGTGCCGTGGCGTCACACAGCTCACAGCAACCTCCAACTCCTGGGCTTAGGCAATTCTCTTGCCTCAGCCTCCTGAGTAGCTAGGACTATAGGTGCCCACCACAACGCCCCACTATTTTTCTG
>CAUYRH010108497.1:0-19588 GCA_963574655.1 Perodicticus potto
CTTTCTTTCTTTCTTTCTTTCTTTCTTTCTTTCTTTCTTTCTTTCTTTCTTTCTTTCTTTCTTTCTCTCTCTCTCTCTCCCTTTCTTTTTTCCTTTTTCTTTCTTTCTTTCTTTTTAAGTGACAGGACAGACTTTATTGATAGGGAGAAAGACTGATAAGCATGAGAAGCAAAAGAGGGGGAACAGAACTTCTGGTGTGCTGCAGAAGAGGGCAATCCAAGTGGGAAGCCCCCAAGGACAGTTTCTATCACTTACTAGATAGAAAGTGTCATTCATTCCACAGTTATTCTAACATTCATTATTAGTTGTCTAGTTTGTATACAGAATACATTATATGCTTGGAATAACGTAGTGGCAGCCAATCACCCCTTGAATCATAGAACTCATATTCTTTTTTTTGCATTTATTATTCATTTTCATTCCAATTTTAGTAACTGCTTATTCACATACATTGTCCCTTTTATTTTATTCAGGTTAATATGAGGTTACAAACAACCAGCTCAAAATATTTGATTTTGTTAGGTAGAGTTTTTGTAGATATATCCCACACTCAAAAGGTGTGTCAAACACCCCCCCCCCAAATAAACTGCAAAGCTACTCCACAGCTAAGGACACAAAGACCAAAGCAAACAGACAACCTTCAGAATGGGGGAATATTTTTACATATTACAAATCTGACAATGGCTTCATAACTAGGATCTTCAGACAACTCAAATTAATTCAACAACAACCAAAAAAGCAAACCATCCAATCTATCACTGGGCAAGACACATGAATAGAACCTTCTCTGATAAAGACAGACAAATGGCTAACATATGAAAAAATGTCCATTGTCCTTAATCATCAGAGAAATGAAACTCAAAACTACCCTAAGATATCACCTAACCCCAGTAAGATGAGCCCACATCACAATGTCCCAAAGCTGCAGATGCTGGCACAGATGCGGAGAGAGAGAGGAACAGAATCACACTGTTAGTGGGATTGCAAACTAATACAACTTCTTTGGAAAGAAGTATGGAGAATCCTCAAAGAACTCAAATTAGATCTCTCATTTGACCCTGCAATCCAACTACTAGACATCTACCCAGAACTTATATTCTAATGATAGGAGAGAGACAATAAACAAAATAAGTTAAAGTACTGCAGTAAGAGTGATACTTTCTGTAAGAACAAATAAGCAGTTATAAATAGGATAATGGGAAAAGGATAGAAATACCATGAGGAATGAGAAAGAACAGTGTGGAGATCTGGTTGGAAGGGGGTTGGAGTGAGAAGGAATATCAGATGAAAAATATCCAAATGAGAATGTGGCAAATGAGTTTGAGAAACAACAAGAGCCTACTGTAATGCAGTGGTGGCAAAATTCCACCCCCATGCCCTTAGGGTTCAGCTAGTACTGAAACTGAAATTGACACAAGATAGATTAATAAAAGAAAATCCTACAAATGTATTTACTGCAAGTTTTATGTGTCATTAAAGTCCACACAAAGAAATAAAGACCCAAAAAAGCAGGTAGAGTCATTTACATAATTATATATGGAATTGGACAAAAAAAAATAGTAAGTTGTGATGAAGGCACTATATATGGGGAGGCCCAAAAGGTAAGAGTTATTTTAACAAGGTCTGTACAGAACTCTTTCCATCTCGACTTCTTATCTTTGAGGATAAGGGTGTTGCATCTTTCACATGGGAATTACATCTTTTGCTTTTAAGAAACAGCAGGAAGGTCAGAATGATCTTTTTGTACTTCCGGGTTTTCTGTTTTTTTGGTGTTTTTGTTTTTTGCAGTTTTTGGCTGGGGTTGGGTTTGAACCCACCACCTCCGGCACATGGGTCTGGCGCCCTACTGCTTTGAGCCACAGGCATCACCCCTGTACTTGCTATTTTTCAATGGCCTTTAATGTAACGAGTCAATATGCTAGAGTGGTATATTTTTAACATCTTCGGTAGCTAGAGCTGAGGCTGAAGGAAGGGACATGGTAAAAGATAACATCGAAAATATATCAGTGATCCAGAATTTGTAGAAATTTTGGACCTTTTAATAAATATATTCAGCTTTTCTATAACTAAATTGGGAAATCTTGGAGCACTAGGAGAAGTGACATGATACGATTTACATTTTAAAAGATCATCCTGGCTGCAATATAGGAAATAGATTGACATGGAGTTGAGATAGAGAAGGAAGACTATTTATGAGTGCAAAGTAACAAATTAGGCGAGAGATGACAATTACTGGCGGGAATCAGTGGTGGTGATAAGAAACAACTGGCTTCTGGATATATTTTAATAAAGGTAAAACCCATAAGATTTCCACCTAAATATGATATGGAGCATACATTAAAGAGTCATCAAGGATTATCCCAGAAGTTTACCTGAGTAAGTGAAAGATTGATGAGGTGGATTAATAGCAGCAATGTACTCAATTTAGTCTCATCTGCTTTTTCAATATATATTTTGTTCTTTTAAATAATCATATTTTGAATCTGTGCTTGGTCATGTGATTTACTTAACCAAATTAACAGTAATATATAAGATATAAAAGTGCTTGCATATTGGGGTTTGCTTTTGGTCATATGGAACCCTGAGCTTCCATGTAAAAAAGCCCAGACACATACCGGATAATGGGAAACATAGAGGATTCTTGAGAACAACCAAGCAAGCCTTCGAAACAGAACCAGCCATTCTGATTGGTAGCTAACTTCAGATCCATGAATGGGGTCAGCTGAGAGCAATAGGATGAATTACCTAATCCTACCTCGAACCGACAGTCAATCCACATGAATGTTTGCTGGGTAGCATCTACATAAAGGTGAATGTTTGCTAGGTATTACCTGTCTCTAGTCAACAGATACAACGACATTACTATTAATTTTGATGGGGACAATTTTACGAAGTTCGGTTTAAAAAAAAATCAGACTAGAAACTTATTTGGGGATATGTTAAGCCTATTAGATATCCAAGTAGAAGACATTATCAAGGAAAATACGATTGCCAACCAGCCTCAAGGGCAGCATTAAGTTCAGGGAGCAGTTAGAAGTTTTTGTCTTGTTCTCAAGTTGTGTGGAGATAGAAGAGGAGGGGGCAGAGAGCTGGACTTACTAGGTATCTGTGAGATATTAAGAAGCTGAATGTTGGTAGGCTCAAGTAAATGAAAATTCAGTTAGAGGAAATAAACAAAAATTGTTCGGGTCTTTCATTATATTCACCCTTTTCAAATATTTCAGTCAATTACTTAGGACCTATGAATCTATGTTTTGTGCTTAAATATGCAGAACAAAAATAAATATAATATCAATAATATTGTAAGAAAAATTTCAATTATTTGGAAAGACAGATTAGTATACATGAAACCAGATGAAATGGATTAAATGAAGAATTGCATGATACCAACAACAAGGTTAGAAGAAATATGGGGTTAGTAAAAGCAATGAATTACAGTGGCAGAGTAAAACCCTGGCAAATGATAAGTAGGATTTTTTTTTTTTTTTTTTTTGGTAGAGAAGGGGGATAGTAGAAAAGAGCATTCGCAGAGGCATGGAAGAAATATGAAATAATTAAATTATGAAGTGGAGCAAAAATCCGTGTTGTGATTAAAGTTTGTTATTAGATACCTATTAGTAACTGCCATCAATCTCAGATTGTCAAAGGCAACAAATAAATCCATCAAGTGAGTAAATGCCAAGTTCAGCACATCACATCACTACTGGAAATTCTTACAAATAAAACAGAAATGTGAGGTCTGACAATTAAGTTTGTGAACTTGCCACTCTGTGCCTACACTGGCAGCACTGTACCACCAACTCAGAAGGTTTCACAATCTTGGTCCATCAGCGTCTCACAGCTGTGCTTGGGTCTATGTGTCTCGCTGAGTGGAGTTCGTTATTGCTGCTGTGTGTTTTTGTGTGTTGTCATGAAAACGCCGGAGCCTGAATTAAAGCAACAAATAAACATTAAATTTCTTGCTAAACTTGACAAGAGTGGAAATGAAATCAGGGATGTTTTAGTGCAAGTATGTGAAGATAATGCCATGAAGAAAACAGCAGCATACAAATGGATTGAACGTTTTTCTGAGGGGAGAGAAAGCATCACAAATGAAGGGAAGTCTGGTCAGCCAGTTATGAACAGAACTGATGAAAACATTGCAAACATTTGTGGAACTGTGCATCAAAATTGTTAACTGAGTGTAAGAAGCATAGCAGACCAAGTAAATATCAATAGAGAAACAGTTAGGCCTGGCGCAGTGGCCCACCCCTCTCCTGGCAATCTGTGAGGTTGAGGTGGGCGGATTAACTGAGCTCAGGAGTTCAAGACCAGGCTGAACAAAAGCAAGACCCCACCTCTAAAAAATCAGTGGGCATTGTGGCAGGCACCTGCAGTTCTAGATCCCTTGGAGGCTGAGGCAAGCGGATTGCCTGAGCCCAAGAGTTTGAATTTGCTGTGAGTGATGAAGCCATGGCACTGTACCAAGGGTGACAAAGTGAGACTCTGTCTCAAAAAATAAAAATAAAAATAAAAGAAAAGGAAAACAGGAAAATCTTAGTTGAAAATCTTGGCATGAGAAAGGTGTGTGCAAAAATGGTCCTGAAAGAGCTCACTAATGAACACTGTCTGTGAGGGAGACTTTAGCCAGTCAACAAATAACTACATTGGAACACCCTCTCTATTCATCTGATCTGGCCCCCACTGAATTTTTTCTTTACTCAAAGAAATATTTTCTTTTCTCAAAAAAAAATTATTGAAAGGAAGACATTTTGATGATATTCAGGACATTAAGGGTAATATGACAAAAGCTCTGATGGTTATTCCTAGAGTTTGTGGACCACACCGTTCCTGGTAGTTGGTAGCACGGTCCTGAGCTCTGCTCTTTCCAACATGGGCAAGTCTCTCTCCCCTTGTGACTCCCCGCCCCTATTAAAGTTATAGTTTCAGCACAACTGCCCGGCAGTTCCTCAAGGGTCTGATTTCTTACCAACTTCTCAACCTCAGTTCCTACTTTTCATTCCTCATTATTTGTCATCTGGTAGTACTAGACTTCATTCAAATGTTGTATTAATTATGGTAAAGGCTAACTGAAGATAATTTTAACAGAGACACAAATAAGTGCGCTTTTCTCATGAAGCAGTTCAGCTAGTCTTGGCTGGCGAGGCAGCTGGGTTCCATGAGGTGAGACAAGGATCCAGGTCTCTTCCTTCATGAGTTCTGCCCTTTGTTGCCCATTGGACTCTTGACATGGTCCAAGCTGTACTGCAGAGCATCTGCATTATAACCTGCAGAAATAGGAAAATGTGATAAAATCCCAGGAAGCAGTTTTTCTCTGAGCAAGTGAGGAAGCTGCATAACTCACTCTTGTTACCATGGGACTCTGAGGAAGCTGCACAACTCACTCTTAATTAACATGGGCCTGTTAAAGGGAGCTGGGAGGCCCCATTCTTAGGAAGAGGAGGAAACCAGATTTGGGGCTAAGATTTGCAGTCTGTCAAACATGCTACTTACTTTGAGGAAACTTTCTCTAAATGGAAAGTATCAACTATTTTAGCTTTTATACCTTGAATATAAGAATACTATTGCAATATTATATGTCATAAATGGTATTGCACTTATGTATTTCAAGGTATACCTGAAATAAAAGACTGCCAAATTCTTAAAAGGAGTATACAGTATTATTCATTGGTATAGTTCCTGAACTTTGCCCATTGTAGATGATCACTTCTTGTTTACTGACTTGGTTTGAATAAACTACATGTTGCTGACAGTTAATTCAGTACAAAGATTATGAACAACCTCAATTTTATAGATTAGGCCCTGAGCCTCTAACAAAATCAAATGACCCTCTTACAGTGTAGTTTGTGATGAAAGTAGGATTTGAACAACCTTTGATTTCTGGTACAATTCTATTACAGTAAGACAAGCTATTTTGGGTAGTTTCTGGCATGAAAATCATTAATTGGAAAACTAAGCACTGCCCATTTCAAGGACATTATATTTATTGTGTATGATGTTGTTATTTTTGTCTGTGTGAATATTCAGTGAAATTCTTCTGCATCCTTGTGCATCTAGAAAATATGAGAAACCTTTTTCTTTCATAATTTTCCATCATCTTACAACATCCAGTTTGCCTTTTTCTAATAATATTGCCATCCTCAAATAACATGCTGACTCTTAGTAGTCTTAAAATTGAGATTGTTGCTATAATACAATCGACAAATCTTAGAAAAATAAAGATGAACTAGTTTATAATTAATGAAATTAATATATTGGAAAAGTTTAAATACACAGGTTCGTGAAAGAGAAGCTTGTGGAAAGGATTTTGAAATTCATCAGAAAAAAAAATTAATCGAGAATTCAGTGAGGAGATAACTAAAGTATAAATAGTTTCTAGAATTAGACACTCTATGCTAATACTTAATCAATGAATAAATTGTAAATTCACTCTTCTTTTCTAAGCCTCAACTGCTATAGTCCTAAAATAAAGATAATGCTGTCAGATCATCATTAGAAGATACTTGATTTAACAATTTTCCCAGAATACAGGGTGTTTTAGAATACACTCATAAAGTCACCATACAAGGAAAATGGGGAAATGTTGCTAAATACACCTTTATTTACAAAATGTTAATTACAGAATTTCACAAAGAAGTGGCCAATACATAAAGTATATCTCATAAAATTTCAGAATGCTTATTTTGTAAAAAAAAATTACATTTAGCTACAATTTTCCCTTTTCTCTATTTATGACAACTCTATGTGACTCTTAGGACACCCTGTAGCTTTAACAAATAATAAATTTATACCTATTACTATGATAATTACTATTAGAGTCTTAAAAGACTTAACTGTAACTAATATAAATAATGAAGTTGTTTTGTATAAATTATCTAATAATTTTGAAGCAATTAATAAAAATAATTGTTTATGTATCTAAGTTCTAAGCATGAGCATCCCTAATAGACTTTCTGGGTTTTGCTCACATACAAAGAAAGAATGGCATAGTTTTGAAATAGTCCACATTATGCTTTAGGCAGTTGAGCAAAGCAAATAAATCCAGCTCACTCCAATGGGAAAACAAGCAGTTGCAACAAGGGGTAATCACAAAGCAATGCAGAAATTGGCAAACATATTAAAAGTGCTGAAAAACAAATATGTATGAGATGGCTATTATTAAAAGGAAGAAAAATGAAAACACTTTTATATATAAATCTCAAGAATAAGATAAATTAACAATTTGAGCGATTTAAAAAGAGACAAAAATAGTTTCTCTTGCATATCTTTGAAAATAAAGCATTTTTTCAACAACTGCTTTCATTACCAAACTAACATCAACCCTGGAGCACTGGGATCCTTTCCAAAATAACAACCTAAAAGAGATTTTTTTACTTGGGCAGAGTACAAGTTTCCTCACTTATCTGTGAAACTTATTACTGGTAGAGTTTTTGGACAGAATCATGCTATTTCTGCAATCAGCTGAGCTAAATGGAAATTATGCATCATCTGAGCCACCATAGAATTATAGGAGTTAACACTGATTAACCCTGTCATCAATTTATAGTTTAGGATTTAAAAGAAGTGCCTCTAACAGGTTAATTGTGAATATTTTATTGAAATATTTTAAGAACGTAGTTAGTAATTAGAGATTTAATAAGACACTGAGGAAGTGTATCTAAAGTTTAGGAAGAGATTAGATATGAAACGTCTATAATTATTGATTTCCAAAAGTAATTGCATTTTATGCTATTTCAGTCTATCATTTGAATGTCTCTGTGATTACATTTTTATCTTCTTAATATAGGGGTGAAGTCACATGAATTTATTTTCATGTTAGTCACATTCATGATTTGTGAGGGAAATCTGAAAAGATAGGCATGTATCAGAAACCGGTTTTCCCTAACTATAAATATTAGTAGCAACACACACTTTACTCTATTAAAATTTACTTTTGTCTAGAATGGAAAAAACACTTTAGTAAAGAGAGGAAATATAAATTAAGAATAAATTATTTTGTGTCTCAGTGGAACTATTCATTTCATTCAAAAAGAGGGATTGCAGTTATAATAACTCTTGCCTAGGATTGTACAGAATTTTTTCTTATATCCCTAATTCATTAGACTACTTGCTAATGAATTATGGCTTAGTTATCCAAGTACAAACCTTGAGACATTATAAAAAAGGAACTAATCATAGAATTCAACCACTCAGATTTCAAAAACTTTAAGATTTATTATATGAGTACTCTATAATTAATTTGTTCATTTACTCTTTGACTCTCAAAAATTTAAGATGGATATTAAAAGTGTTTTATTTATTTGAGTCAATTAGCTACGGCCATAGTAATCATGCATAACAAATGACAGCCGCTGAGAAATACGTCATTGTGTTTATTGCTGAGTCATCTTCAGTCAACACTTATGCAATGCTACTGTTCTCAACTGAGTCCACTTCCATTTTTGCATATTAGATGGTTGTTCATCTCTACTAGGATGACTGGGCTAAGCCAGTTCTGCTCCACATGGCTCTCATCCTGCTCAGGACTGTCAGCTATGTTCTCACCGCTGCAGTAGGAAAGACACAAAAGAGTAAGGAGAAACACGCACAGCCTTTGAAGTACAGAAGTGACACTAGGTCACCATCATGTCAATAGCATTTTGTTGACCAAACGAGTTACAAGGCCAGGTTAACCTCACAGTATGAGAAAACGTCTGACCTTTTAAGTTATAGGGACTACAAAATCTCATGGCAAAGGGTAAAGATCCAGGGAGCAGAAAAGGATTGTCACCATTTTTTAAATCTATATATGTTTTCATAACTTTAATCAATTTATTTTAGTTTTACTACTCTCATTACCCCACCAATTACCCTCATGTAAGAATTTCATTATAAACAGTTAAATAATACATTTATCAATTTTGTATTGTATGAACCACAAGATAACTACATATGCTATTTCACAAATAAACAGACACAAATTTTCTGCTTTAATCACTTAAAATTTTACCATTGCTAAGGCAATGAGTTGAAAATTAATAAATTAAATTTCAAAAACTATGGACCATGCATAGTTATTATTTCACACAGTTTAAAGGATGGCCCACTAACATAGTAAGGGTTCTGCTACTTAGATAGTCACCATTCCAGTAAAATGTAGAGTCACACACATAAATAAATGATAATATGCATTTTCATCCATGGGGATTCAGAAATATTATAAAAATAGGGATACAAAATGAAAGTTAGGCATTAAGATCTACTTTTATTCAATGTATAAAATACAATAATTAATCTTTTAAGGATATGCATGAAGTATTTTCTTCTTAATAGTAAGTCTAGAAAAGTATAATTCTCCCACACAGACCAGAAAATTAAATTACAGTATCAATATTTCAATCAATTGCTATTATTTTTTTATTCAAATTGACTTAATAAAGACCTTTGTTCTCAGAATGATACTTGCATTAATTGATAAGTTTTCAATTAGACAGTTTTGGGGTTAAACCTATTTTTTTTTAAGAAAGTGTCTCACTTTGTAGCCCTGGGTAGAGTGCGATAATAACATAGCTCACAGCAACCTCAAACTCTTGGTCTCAAATAATCCTCTTGCCTCAGCCTCCCAAGAAGCTGAGACTGTAGTACCTGCCATAATTCCAGGCTGTTTTTAGAGATGGGAATCTCACTCTTTCTTAGGCTGGTCTTGAACTCCTGAGCTCAAGCAATCTACCCACCTCTGCCTCTCAGAGTACTAGGATTAAAGTGGCATGAGCCACTGAGCCCAGTCTCTTATTTTTATTTATTTTTAGTTTTTTAGTCAGACTCTCACTCTCTTGCCATAGGCTACAGGGCCATGGCATCAGCTTTGCTCACAACTTCAAATTCCTAGCTTCAAGCAGTCTTTCTGCCTCAAGACTCCTGTGTAGCTAGGACTACGTGTGCCCACCATGATGCCAGGGTAATTTTTCTATTTTTAGTAGAGATGCTCTTGCTGTGGCTGGTCTTGAAGTCCTAAGCTCAAGCACTTCAGCCTCTCAGAGTGCCAGGATTATAGGTGTGAGCCATCGTGCCCCACCAAAACCTATTTCTTGAATATCCTTTAGGTCATTGATTTTCACCAGATTCATTACTCAGTTAATACTTTAATATTTACAAAATAATCACTGGCCTAATACACAGGTAATTTAAACTATAAAATAAATAATTCAAATAAAAAATAAAATAACAATAATTCAAATGAAAAGTAAAATAAAGATCATGTTTCACGTTTGGAAGTTATATTACTGTTTTAATACTGAATTGTAAGACGTGTTCATGTTGGTTTGCTGCTATGTGCAAATTTAGTGGCATTTTTCCTTCAAAGGGAAGAATATTTGCCTTGTTTGCTGCTAGATTACCAGAGCCTGGAAGAAAGCCTGGTACACAGTATGGGCTTGATAAATATTGTGTGAATAAAATATTTGTTTACTGAATGAATGATGCTATTATATAATTGAATAACATTGTTCCTTGATGACATGGGAATAATCAAATGAGGATTTTCCACAATCCACATAATTGCAAAATAATAAAGACATGCTGTTAGAGATATTGGAGCCTTCATAAATTTCTTGAAAGTGACATGAAATAATCCCAAGATAAAGATCAGAGCTAAAAAGACTCCATTTCATTTTTAGGTTTTATACATTTTGCAGATTTCTTTTTAGATTCCTGGCTGTTCAAAAACTTTACTTTCAAATCAAAATGCTTCCTTCAAGTTATTTTGGCAGGAAAAGCAGAACGTATTGTTAGGTGAACAATCTATGACTACATTTAACTTCAATCACTTTATACACTCAGGAATTTATGAAATTCAAGGGAAAATATATAACGTATTTTACTAAACCAGAAACTGCATGAGTATTAAATTTTCCGAAGAACATCCATAAGCAACATAACTTAGCAAAGTAATAAATTTCCCAATATTTCAAATTTTGGTATTTATGAGTTTCCTAAAATCAAGAGAAAATCTTTGTTTTGCTATTATACATCTTAAATTTCATAGTTGGACTCAGTATGCAAAGAAATGTGAACTCTGAATTTTCTGTTAAAAAAATTAAAGGTAAATTCACTTCAGTCTATCTTTTCTATCTGCCATATATGTTCTAAGAAACAATATTAGAACTAAAACTTACGATTTTCTTAGACAGATTAGCTTTAAAATCATGTAGAATTTCTGAGAGGAGCAAAGCAGAAGAAAGATTGGGAAGGAGCTGATCAGTAGATTCAATTACTATAAATTTTCTGTTGCTTTGCTTCAGTAACTAGTTCATAAGTATTGTTATATTATTATACTTTTTTTATGTAAGTTTTAATAAATAAAGTTTATTTCCAGAGACATAATATATAGTTAAAATTATTTATAAATGCCTATTATGCTTAACGAATTTCAGGCCTTAAAAATATCTAGCAGAAAGCACATTAGAAATATATTTTAGATTTCCTTCCAAATGACATATGAAAATCTTAATTTTGTGTATGAGATTTCTACATATTATCTAATCGAGGCATGAATAACATTTTCCCAGATTACTCAGAAGAAATCAATAGATAATTGTGTATAATCCACATAAGTGAAAAATAATAGATACATACTGTTTGTTTATTTAGCTTGAAAGAAAGTGTTTGTTTTGGTCAATTTAAATTTAAAGGGGGTTTGAAATTAGGGAGAACGCACTTATGTAGGAAATAAGTTAATCATTTATGAGAATCATTATTTCTAAATGAGGATATAAAAGAAAATGTATGTGTGTGTATTTTTCATGTATAGGTACAGCAACATAACAAAAGGGAAACAAAAATTGATTAGTAACAGTTAATGTAGGTATTAAGCTTGGCCATTTTTGCAAAAAAAATACAACCTTAAACTGTGATACATAATTTAATTCACTTAAAATGTGATAAAGTGATACATACCGAAAGTTCAGAGTTAGTAATGAGATGAAATATTGAATTAATAAAAATACAAACAGGTGAAACAATGATAGTAAAGAATGAATTTTTAAACATCTAGAAAAAAAAAGATTTCCTAACATATAATATATTTTAAAATAAAATTAATCGCAATAAATTATAGTCCTAGTACATTAAAATTATGTTGCATTATGCCAGAAATAACATTACAAAATATAAATCATGCAAGGATCCTCAAAATTTGTGTATTATCATCTATGTTTTCCTTATTTTTATTTTTGAGAATTATAGTGCCTACTTCTTCATGACCATAAACTGATGTTCACTGGTCACAAGTGAGAAAAATATAGATTCATTATTTTAAACAAAAAAGAAAAAGGCACCAATAACTCATATAATGAGTGAGCCAAGAAGATGTATGTGATTTTAGATATTGCTGGGGCTAGGAATTAAACACTGTCATAAAGGCATTAGTCTCCCTGTGCCTTGATTCTGCCTTGTTCTGTATGGGGACATACCATCAGGCCAAACCCACCTGTAAAGTAAGGATGATGATTATTGGCCAATGGGCAGAATCAGGTTTAAATTTTATCAGTTTGACAAAAAGTGAAATTGTTCTGTTCATTAATTTTAGAAGACTTCCTAGAACCGATTCTTATTGGTTTTTTTAGTCATGTGTGTATTTCTTAACTAATTACCAGGTGAGGGACCCTTACTGGCCCAGGTCTCAGATATAAGCACTTGGTTTAAGATAGGGAGAAATTGTGTTTTTTAAAGAAAAATCAAGTGTAAAGTCAAATTAAAGATTAAATGCATTCAGCACAAAAGCAACAAATAAAAATGCCTATAAAACCCTTAGCACCTAATAATCAAACACATACTTTCTCCCCATATTTATTTTAAAGTGTCTCTGCTCTAATACAATACATTCACCTCCTTGTTTGTACTTCTCAAGTCAAGTCCTTCTCCCTATTTTCACACAAAAGTTAGCCTTTCAAAATAAGTATGTGCATATATAACTGACATCTGAAAAACTCCTTTTATTATTACATAACAAAAAAATTAAAAGATCCCCCAAATATTTACCCAAACACCACCAAGTGTTGCATAAGTGTATTCAAACAGGAGCCACCAGAATGCATAGATTGAATCAGATCTCTGTTCTCAGGTATTCCCAAGTCCAGGAGAGGACACAACTTACCATGCAATTGCAGATAAAATGTGGCAGTCTTCGTGGAAGAGGACTGAAGAGGCCTATGCTAGTTTAGAGTCGGGAGATACAGCCAGAAAGCCGCTGGGCATGTCCCATCCTAGTGGGAAAGAAAGTATTCCAGATAAAGGAAATAGCAGTTCCAAACATCCAGAATTAAGATTAAAGAAAGATCATGGGAATATTTGGCAGACATTCAACATAGCAGTATCATGGAATAAAACATAAGGATGCATAGAGTATGAGGGTAGAGAATTAAAGAAGATAGGTTATGAAAGGACAATTACACATTCTGTAACATGACATTTTTGTGTGTGTCTGTTTGAAACTTATTCCTCATTATACCTCATACCATTATGATTTGTCCCTTCAGGATAATAAACATCAGAGAATGCAAGACAGGGTGGTGTCCGTAGCTCAGTGAGTAGGGTGGTGGCCACATACATGAAGAATGGTGGGTTGGAACCCGGCCTGGGCCAGGTAGAACAACAGTAATGGTATATTTGCAAAAAAATATAAAAATTAAAAAATAAATAGCTGGGCGTTATAGCAGCCACCTGTAGCTCCAGCTACTTGGGAGGCTGAGGCAAGAGAATCCCTTAAGCCAAGAGTCTGAGGGAGGTTGCTGTAAGCTGTGACACCACGGCACTCTACCAAGGACAACATAGTGAGACTCTGTCTCAAAAAAAAGGAAAAAAAAAACAAAAGAAAATGCAAAACAATTGATATAATTCTAGACACTTCAATTTCTTACGTATAAAACAAAAATGTCTACATCACAGGGTTGTTGTGGCTTGACTGGGTGAACACAAACAATCTGCTTAGGGCAGTGCCTGATCCAGTCTACTGGATGGGCCTTGTGTTATTGTGTTTGCCTCATTGTACTTTTCAAAAATTGAAAAATTGTGGCAATTCGGCATCTGGTATGTCTGTCGGGGCCATCCACATGCTCACTTTGTGTCTGTCATGTTTAGGTAGTTACCACAATATTTCAAATATTTTCACTATTATTATATCTGCCATGGGGATCTATTATCAGTGATCTTTGATGTCACTATTATAACTGGGCTAGAGCACTGAGTGCCATGCCCATGTAAGGTGACAACCTTAGTTGACACTTTGTGTGTTCTGGCTGCTTCACCTACCAGCCACTTTCCATCTGTTTCCCTTGAGCTTTCCTATTCCCTAAGACTCACCAAAAATTGAAATTAGGCCAATTGATAATCCTACAATGTCCTCTAAGTGTTCAAGAGAATGGAAGAGTTGCACTCTCATTTTTTATTAAAAGCTAAAAATGATTTAGCTTGCTGAGTAAGCATGTTGAGCTGAGATAGGCCCAAAGCTAGATCTCTTATGTCAATGAGTTGACAAAGTTGCAAATGAGAAGAAAATGTTCTTGAAGGAAATTAAAAGTGCAACTCCAGGGAACACATGAATGAGAAGAAAATTAAACAGCCGTTATTCTTCATTTAGAGATAGTTTCAGTGGTCTGGATAGAGCTAACCACTCATAACTTTACCTCAAACTAAAACAGAATCCAAAGCCAGGCCCTGACTCTCTTCAAATCCAAGAAAGCGAAGAGAGCTGAGGAAATTGCAGAAGAGAAGTGTAAACCTAGCAGAGTTGGGTTCATGGGGCTGATAAAAAGAAGGTGTCTCCTTAACGTGAAAATGCAAAGAGAAGCAGCAAGAACTGATGGAGAAGCTGCAGCAAGTTACCAGAATTAGCCGAGATCACAGATGAAGGTGGCTGCACCAACAGCAGCTTGTCAAGGTAGAAGAAGCAGCCTTCTATTAGAAAAAGATGCCGTCCAGCAGTTTCATGCTTAGAGATAAGCCAATGCCTGGCTTCAAATCTTCTAAGAATAGGCTGCCTCTCTTTTGGGGGCCAAGGAAACTAGTGACTGTAATTTCAAAGCAATGACTATTAACCATGTTAGAAATCTTATGAGCATTAGAATTATGCTAATTCTACTCTGCTCATGTTTCTATAAGTAGAACAGCAAAGTCTGCAGGTCTTCTGTTTACGGTATAGTTTAATAAAGATTTTAAGACCACTGTTGAGACATACTTCTTGGATAAAAAGATTCCTTTTGAATATTACTGCTTATTAACAATGCACCTAGTGATCTGAGAGCTCCAATAGAGATGTACAAAAAAATTAATGTTGTTGTCATGCCTGCTGACACAACATCTGTTCTCCAGCCCATAGATTAAGGTGTAATTTTGATTTTCCAGTCTTATTCTTCAACCAATACAGTTCATTAGGCTATAGTTGCCATAGTTAATTGTTGCTCTGATGGATCTGGGCCATTTAAGTTAAAACCATTGCAAAGTTTACTTAATTCTATGTGCCATTAAGAACATTCAAGTTCATGGAAGAAGGTCTATGTATCACCATTAATGGGGTTTGGAAGAAGTTGATTCCAACCCCAGTGATGACTCTGGGAGTTTTGGGACTTTCAGTGGAGAATGTAGCTGCAGATATGGTGAAAAGGGCAGGAATAGAATTAGAAGTGGAGCTTAAAGATGTGACTCAGTTGTGGCAATTGTATGGATGAACAAAGAAAATGGTTTTGAAGAGGAATCTACTCAAATATTGTTGAATTATCAACATGGCATTTACAAAATAATACAAATTTAGTTTATTGATTCCAATTTTGAAGGACAATCTACCACATGTAAAATGCTTCAAAAAGCATCATACACTACAGACAAGTCTTGCAGGAGAGGAAAAGTCAATTAAAAAGGCAAATATCATTGTTTTCATATTTTAAGAAATTGCCACCGCCACCCCAACCTTCGACCAGTCAGCAACTATCTGCATGAAGGCACAGCCCTCCCCCAGCAAACAGATTATGACTCTCTGAAAGCTCAGATGATCTTTAGCATGTTTTGGAAATAATTTTTAATTAAGATACATACATTGTTTTTCGCACATAATCCTATTGCACACTTAACAGGGTAGGGTAAAAATAAAGTTAAAATCCCTCTGTGCAAAGATTTGTTTTGACTTCCCTATTGAGATAGTCACTTGATTGTGGTGGTCTAGAACTGAATCTGCTATATCTTCAGGGTGCGACTCCATTGTCACTGATGTTGTTATACTCATTCACATTTTTACATTTCTTTATTTTTACCTGCATTGGTTCTCTTGGCAGCAATTCGTTTCCTCCTTATATCTAAATCCCATTTCAACATCATCGCCTTTTAAGAATAGTCTTTATGTTCCAATTCCTCTAGCTCAGTTTTATCTTCTTTATCTTTAATATTTAATTCATATTGCCTTGAGTTGAAATGATTATTTTATATGTCTTTCTATCTATGTTTCCTATGACCTTCTGTCTATCCTTTTCATCTGTGTTCTCCATGCCACCTAGCCGGGTTCTATGTTAATATGATTCTACAAAATTTTTATTTGTACTGAACACAGGCATTAGTTGAGGTTTGAACTGCTACCCTACCTGTCAGACCTGCCATTTGATTTCACTTGGCAAACTGGACATTGCTTTGACATCCATTTTTCAGGTTATAAACTACTTTCATTATATCTTTATAAATATTGTTTATCATTTTAATGTTACTTCCTATAATAAACTGCTAAAACTTTAAGCACTATATGTAATTCTAACATATAGTGGTGATGACCCATGTAATACATTAGATGCATTAGGGCAATACATAGAAAATACATTTTTATTGTATACAATATTTTATACCGGTTGGTGTATTTTAGGGTATATTTTCTGTGTCACTGAAAACTATGGGTGTATTCAAAAGTGTGTACATAGTGGCTCAGTACCTGTAGCTCACCAGCTAGGGCACCAACCACATACACCGGAGCTGGCGAGTTCGAACTCAGCCTGGGCCTACCAAGCAACAATGACAACTACAACAAAAAAATAGCCAGCTGTTGTGGTGGGCACTTATACTCCCAGCAACTTGGGAAGCTGAAGCAAGATAATCACTTAAGTCCAAGAGTTTGAGGTTTCTGTGAGCTGTGACGCCACAGCGCTCTACTGAGGGCGGCATAGTGAGATTCTGTCTCAAAATAAATAAATAAATAATAAAAGAAGAAAAAAGTGCAGTATTATGAGCATGTTTTAAGCCAAACTCCCTGACCATTATCTTCCAGAAAAGGCAAATTATTCCTATTTGCAACTTTCAAAATCAAGCGCTTTTACCTTTATTTTAATACAGCAAATATATAGTTAATACTTTCATCTTTTCTACCATTTTTTTGTCTTCTTTCTGCTTCTTGCTTTTACATCTGTTTTTAAGTTCTGTTCCTTTAATACTTTCCTATGCACACTTCAAAGAAGATGTTTCCTAAGTTCAAGGTATATAGCTTCTTGGCCTTTTGGCTAAGATCAAGTGTCTAAGTTCAAGGTATGGTTGAAAATGGCTTCTAATCTACACACACAAAGTTCTATTGTTTCTTTTCTTATTTGTAGCTGATGCACATTGCTGAAAGTTTTGTGACTCACAAGAAACTATTTAAGATTGAATATCAAAGTGTTGGGAGGAAGTGCAATGGATAAAGAAGAAAAAGACTACAGCAGGAAGAAAAAAGAGAGGAAATAAACCTTGTTTATTAAAAACATGTTATTGACTCTTTGAACAAACTTTTATGCTTTCAAGCACTTTTCCAAGCTATAACGTAAAAACACAGATATGCTGGTCCTGGACATTAGCCACCACCCAATAGACAGCTGGTGTTTCTCAGCGCTAGTAATGGCAGATCACTGACTATTCAATGACATTGCAGACATGATGGGATTGTACAGAGCATCAAGGTGGCTAGAAAAATCTGCTAATATGGATCAATGGAAAAACCTATTAAAACCAGTTTGGCATTACAACTTTAAAAAAGAGATTAGCTACAAGAAGGAGTTTGAGAAGTTACTGTGAGTTATCCTGGGATACGAATGTTTATAGATGCATTTCTCACTAAGAAAATGTAACTGTTGCTGTCAAAAATAATGAGACAGTCTTATTTTTTCAAAGTTAATATTTACAATGACATGTTTATCCTATTTTCTTTTCATCTAAAGGATTTTAAAAATAATAATTATTCCCTTAAAGTCATCCAGGGTAAAATGTTAACTATATTTCCTCTTAGAATATTTTAGTGCCTTCTAATGGGCAAAAATTTATAACAGCATTTTTTCTCTATGTATTGTTTTAAAAATACAATTTTTTAAAATGGTAGTTTTGAATCAATATGAAGCGGGTAAAAGATATTCAGCTTGGAAAGCAAATTAGAACCAGATGTCAGTTCAATCTAAATATAAAACTCAACAAAATGTAACTTTTTTTGATATTTTTGTTCAACTCAGATTAAACAGTCCCCCTTTCTACTTTGAATGTAAGACAAGACTCTCATTTGCATAAATCCACCTTTAGATTTCAGAGGTTCATGCAAACTAAACTGTCTTCTGTCCTTTTTAGTACTGTGACTTCCATGTTTCTCCAGGGTGTATATATAAAATGATACATACATATTACTAAATTAGGAGCCTTCTCTGAATCCACTAGCCCCAACACATTACAATATTTAAACTACCATTAGAGCAGTTGATTTGTGCCAAGAACAGGAGCCAGATCTAAGCCTTCCTCTATTGCTACAGAAGTTGTTTTCAAAATAAGGATGGGATATTAAAAACCAGCTATTGAAAAAAAAAATTATGGTCTGTGAAATATCAACAGAAAGCATTGAGCCAAAGAAAAGTTTTAATCAAGTTAGGAAAATTATTTTAGGAGAGTTTCTTTGAACTTTGATTTCAAATCAAGTGACAGATTCATCAATAGTATTAGAAGATAATTATTATTTACCTATCAATGGCCAATGTCAATCAAAAGAACTGCATTGAAAAAATATGTAATGGGGTGTATCTACCAGCATTGTTTCAATTTTCTACAAAGAATTCATGATGTAAATTAGAATCCAATCAGAGAGCACATGCCAGGTTCATACTACTCGATAATCTGTGAATGCCTCTCAGAACTGACTTGCATCACCTCTTTTTTTTTAATTAAATCATAAACACATAGATCATGTATACATTAATACATTTATGGGGTGCAATGTGCTGATTTCATATAGAATTAGGAACGCTTACATTGCACTGGTTAATACATACCTCATCTCATTTACTTAATTATTGTGTTAAAACATTTATACTCTATACTAACAGATCTGACATGTACTCTTGCATATGCCTCTTTGTTAGTATTTCCTCAAAAGTGAACAACAAAATCGGGTGACTCCAAATTGTTTTTTTTTTTTTTTTTTTTACACAGAACGAGAAACTTTATTATCTCCAATGCTGGTGCATAACAAATAACAAGATTAATTAGAGGAGGAGACAGAGGAATAGTGAGGAATTTTGGGGCAGGCTTAAAACTTTTAAAGGTTGACAGCATAATTGTTCATAAACTCTTTTTA
>CAUYRH010108503.1:0-10224 GCA_963574655.1 Perodicticus potto
TCTCTCCCACTACCAGGAGCTTTGGTGTTTTCTGTATTCTTTTCTGTAAATCAATTCTGTCTTATCACGGATGGGTGGGGGGGGGGAAATAATGTAATGAAGAATAATAAAATACATGTATTTAAAAAAAAAAAAAAAAAAGAAAAGAAAAAGACTTCCATGGCAATTTCACCAACAACAAAAATAAACAAATGGGACTTAACTAAACTGAAAAGCTTCTGTACAGCTAAGGGAATAACAACCAAAGCAAACAGACAACCTTCAGAATGGGAAAAGACATTTGCATATCATAAATCAGTCAAAAGCTTGATAATTAGGATCTACAGAGAACTCAAATTAATTAACAAAAAAAGAGCCAATAATCCCATATATCACTGGGCAAGAGACATGAATAGAACCTTCTCTAAAGAATACAGACGAATGGTTAACAAACATATGAAAAAAATGCTTATCAACCCTAATCATCAGAGAAATGCAAATCAAAACCACCCTGAGATATCATCTAACCCCAGTGAGAATGGCCCACATCACAAAGCTGCAGATGCTGGCATGGATGTGGAGAGAAGGGAACATTATTACACTGCTTCTGGTTCTGCAAACTAATACAACCTTTTTGGAAGGAAGTATGGAGAATTCTCAAAGAACTCAAATTAGACTTACCATTTGATCCTGCAATCCTACTATTTGGCATCTACCCAGAAGAAAAAAAAAAATCATTTTATCATAAGGACATTTGCACCACTGTTTATGGCAGCTCAATTTACAATCGCCAAGATGCAGAAACGGCCTAAAAGCCCACCAACCTAAGAATGGATTAACAAGCTATGTATACCATGGAATACTATTCAGCCATTTAAAAAGATGGAAACTTTACATGTTTTGTATTAACCTGGATGGAGGTGGAACACATTCCTCTTAGTAAAGCATCACAAGAATGGAGAAGCAAGAATCCAATGTATTCAATTCCAATATGAAGGCAGTAGATGAGCTAATACGAGGTGGGGGGTAGGGGAAGGAGGGAGCGGGTAGAGGGGAGGATCAAGGGGGAAGGGGGATCACAATGTATGGCACACCTCTTGTGGGCAGGACACAATTGTAAGAGGGACTTTATCTAACAAATGCAATCAGTGTAACCTAATTCTTTGTACCCACAATGAATCCCAAACAATAAAAGAAATGCTCTTAGTAATGAGCCCTAGTTTATACTTGCAAGGTCCTAAACTGTAGAAAACAAGTTTATAACAATAGGTTGGGGCAAAATCTGAATGCAAGACTTCTTTCTTTGTTTTTGGTTTTGTGGGGTTTTTCGATCTTTTAAAAACATCTTATTCTGGAAACTTCACACACAACACACCAAAAGAATAATATAATAAAGCATATTCTTAACGATCATCCTGTGGCCAATCCTATTCCATCTCTGTTCCTACTCTTAAAAAAAAAAAAAAAAAAAAAAAAAGAAAACGAAGAAGAAAAGCATCACAAAAAAGATCAGAAGAGTGATTAGGACTGTTATTTGGAATAAAATTAACTGTTTAAAATAATAGTTACAATTCTGTGAACAACTATAGGTTAGATGCTTTATATAGAGTATCTTTTTTTTTTGAGACAGAGCCTCAAGCTGTCACTCTGGATAGAGTGCCATGGCATCACAGCTCACAGCAACCTCCAATTCCTGGGCTCAAGCGAGTCTCCTGCCTCCACCTCCCAAGTAGCTGGGACTACAGGCGCCCGCCACAACGCCCGGCCATTTTTTAGTTGCAGCCGTTATTGTTGTTTGGCGGGCCCGGGCTGGATTCGAACCCGCCAGCTTAGATGTACATGGCTGGCGCCTTAGCCCGTTGAGCCACAGGCACCGAGCCTACGTAGAGTATCTTGTCAGATCTTCACATCAGCCCTGCTAAATTGGCAATGTTATCTCAGTATTTTAGATAGGTAAATTGAGGATAGAAAACTTAAACAGTTCCCCAAAGTCAAAAGGTATTGGCAAAGTCTGGTTCAAACTTGGCAGGATATAGCCTTTTCACGCTACCCACAGAGGGGCCCACGTAGCATTGTTCTGGATTCCTGACATAATTTGAAGGGAAGCTTTCACAATGTCCAGAGCCTTTGATGTCTTGCAAATGAAAAAGGAAGATGTCCTCAAATTCTTTGAAGCAGGAACTCAGGGGGCACCAACCTTGACTTCCAAATGGAAGACTGGTGACGTCTACATCATAAATCTTAAAGAGGATCTGAGAGACACTTCTGCTGGCCGTTGTTGCCACTGAAACCCTGCCAATGTCAATGTCATATCCTCCACGAATACTGGCCAGCAAGCTACACTGAAGTTTGCTGCTGCCACTGGAGCCACTCCTATTGCTGGCAGCTTCACTCCTGGAACTAACCGGATCCAGACAGCATTCTAGGAGCCACGTCTTCTAGTGGTTACTGATCCCAGGGCTGACCACCACCCTCTCACAGAGGTGTTTTAAGTGGTGTCTTGCCTACAAGTGCTCCGTGCAACACAGATTTTCCTCTGCATTACGTGGACATCGCCAACCCATGCCACAAGAGAGCTCTCTCAGTGGGTCTGATGTGGTGGCCCAAGAAGTTTTCCACGTGTATGGCACCATCTTCTATGAACACGCAGAGGAGATCATGCCTGATCTCTCTTTCTACAGAGATCCTGAAGAAATTGAAAAGAAAGAGCAGACTCACTTGGGAGGCGGAGGCAAGAGACTCGCGTGAGCCCAGGAATTGGAGGTTGCTGTGAGCTGTGATTTCACAGCACTCTATACAGGGTGCCAGCTTGAGGCTCTGTCTCAAAAAAATAAAAAAAATAAAAAAAGAAAGAGCAGACTGCTGCTGAGAAAGCTGTAACCAACAAGGAAGTTCGGGGTGAATGGACTGCTCCAGCTCCTGAGTTTACTGCTACTCTTCTTGAGGTTACAGACTGGAATGAGGGCTGCAGGTGTCCTCTGCGCCTATTTATCAGTTCCCTGATGAAGAGTGCAGCGCTCAGCTTGCCAATGAAGCCTGGCCTGTAGCTCCCACTGCTCAGGCCACCGAATGGGTGGGAACAACCATTGAGTGGTATTAAGCTGTTCTTCTATAAGCTCTTAAACAAGATTGAAATAAGGTTGACAGAAAATAAACATTGGGCTTTGCGCCTGTGGTTCAACGGGCTAAAGCGCCAGCCACATACACCTGAGCTGGCGGGTTCGAATCCAGCCCGGGCCCGCCAAACAACGATGACGGCTGCAACTAAAACATGGCCAGGCGTTGTGGCGGGCACCTGTAGTCCCAGCTACTTGGGAGGTGGAGGCAGGAGACTCGCTTGAGCCCAGGAATTGGAGATTGCTGTGAGCTGTGATGCCACAGCACTCTATCTAGGGTGACAGCTTGAGGTTCTGTCTCAAAAAAAAAAGAAAGAAAGAAAATAAACATCGGTTTCTAAAAACTTTGTCCATTAAAAAAAGAAAAACCAAATAAACTTTGAAAGACATTATGTTATATCCAAAATGTTAATGGCGGGTGCCTCTGGATAGTGAAATTATGGAGTTTTATTATTTTCCTTTTGCCCATTTTTTCGGATTTCTCTATAATTAACATCACTGGGCAGCATATCCATCAAGATATGCTGACAAGGACTATGGTATTCTTCTTCACAGGCCCAATTGGCTTGCTGCTAGTGCATCCCCCTGAAACAGTTTCAAGAAAAACCTAAACAAAATTCTAGACTTTTCGTGGAATTAATGAGGATCTGGGCAGAAGAGAGGCCATCAGTCATCATGTGGCGCTATAGCTACCACATTCCTTGTTTTCTTTTTTCTTTTCTTTTTTTTTGCAGTTTTTGGCCAGGGCTGGATTTGAACCTACCACCTGCAGTATATAGGGCCAGCATCCTACTCCTTTGAGCCAGAGGTGCCACCCACTACCGCCTTCCTAAATATGGTCCTATCTCACTAGACTGAATGCAGATAAGCATAGCATCCCGGCCAAAGAAGTAATCTGCTCTTTCTTCCACAGCAGTCTTCATGCACTGTTGTACCCAATACCAATTTGACTCTACCCAATAGACTGACAAAGGTGGTAATTAATACAGATAGTACAGGCCAGGTGATGGCTCATGCCTGTAATCCTAGCACTCTGGGTGGCTGAGGCAGGTGGATTGTTTGAGCCCAGGAGTTCAAGACCAGCCTGAGCAAGAGTGAGACCCTGGCTCTACTAAAAATAGAAAAAAATAGCCAGGTATTGTGGGTGACGCCTGTAGTCCCAGCTACTTGGGAGGCTGAGGTAAGAGGATTGCTTGAGCTGAGGAGTCTGAGGGTGCTGTGAACTCTGATGCCACAGCACTCTAGCCTGGGGCAACAGAGTGAGATTCTGTCTCAAAAAAAAAAAAAAGAGAGAAATGGCTACTGCTTCACTTCCGTCTTTTAAATCTCACATGAGATGATGGATGAAAATAAGATACCAAGGTGGCACCTGTGGCTCAAGGAGTAGGGCACTGGCCTCATATATCAGGGGTGGTGGGTTCGAGCCCAGCCCCAGCCAAAAAACTGCCAAAAAAAACAAAAAAGAAAGAAAATAAGATACCAGAGGACAATTGAAGGAAAGGGTGCAAATTACGGGTGGAAGAGTAAGCTTTGTATAGAAGGAGAAATCTTTCTCCTTTGACAATGAGGCAATAGAAGGCAGAAAAGGTGACTGTGCAAAATAATTTAGAAATGCACAGGATATATCACAAGATCTCACTTCGGGCAATTTTATTTTCACCAACGTGAAAGGTGAAGTCATTGGTGAGAAATGCTACTAAGAGTGGTATTGAGGTTTGAGGAAAGTAAACCATAAAAAACTAAAAGGACCAGGTTGGTGCCTATGGCTCAGTGAGTAGGGTGTGGGCCCCATATACCGAGGGCGGCAGGCTCGAAGCCAGCCCCGGCCAAACTGCAACAACAAAAAACTAGCCGGGCATTGTGGCGGGTTCCTGTAGTCCCAGCTACTCGGGAAGCTGAGACAAGAGAATCACCTAAGCCTAAGAGCTGGAGGTTGCTGTTTGCTGTGACACCGCAGCACTCTACTGAGGGCGATAAAGTGAGACTCTGTCTCAAAAATAAATAATACATAAAAATAAAAAATAAAAGGACCGTGCAGGATATCTACATAGCCCTTATCTTATAGATAGGGAAACTGAGACTTAGAGAAAAGAAAAAATAATCACTCGGGTCATCAGCCCAATAGAGTTTGGTTCATTCATGAAACAAATACTTATCGACTGCTGAGTGTACGCCAGGCAGACCCTGGGCTAAAGACTGGGGATGCAGTGAAGAACAAGGCAGGCAGAGGCCCTGCCCTAATGGAGTTTTCACTGTAGAGGAAAGACACAGAAGTAAGCAGGGCGGTAAGTGTTGTGGTGGGAAAAGCTTAAAGTGGTTAAGGGAGTATAGAGCAGGAACCATGAGAGTTAACAACAACAACAAAAAAAATGAATGGCAAGACTGGCCAGCTGAAATGCCAGCACAGCTGAGGGTAGACAGTAACTTGGCTATTAACTCAGGCAGCAGTTTCATGACCTAAATGATATTTATAATTCCAGGGAGAAAAAACAGAAGGCAACTCCCAGGGCCTTGACCCTGGTTGCAACATTCCTGTGTACTTGGATATTTTCTTCATGTTCCCCAGGCAGACGAGAGGCACAGGAAGAAAAGTGCTTCAATAAGTTGAGTAATCAACTGGTGGATTAAATCCTACAATTTTTTTTTTTTTTTTTTTTTAGAGACAGAGTCTTATTTTGTCGGCCTCGGTAGAGTACTGTAGTGTCACAGCTCACAGCAACCTCCAGCTCTTGGGCTTAGGCGATTCTCTTGCCTCAGCCTCTCGAGTAGCTGGGACTACAGGTGCCCGACACAACGCCCGGCTATTTTTGTTGTTGCAGTTTGGCCGGAGCCTGGTTTGAACGCGCCACCCTTTGTATATGGGGCCGGCGCCCTACTCGCTGAGCCACAGGCGCAGCCAAATCCTACAAATTTCAACAGACAAATACGAAAAAAACTCAGAAGTTTTGTTCTATTCTACATTGCCAAGGGCACCCAAGATTAAAGAAGCTGCCAGAACAGAGATTAGCAGGGTGCTTCCTGAGGAAAGTGAGGTTTGCAATGAGATTAAAAGTCCACAACAGGCAAAATTAACAGAGAAGGCAGCCTACTTCCTTTCACTACTTTAACATGTCATTACATCTAGCTTGAGGCCAGTTGCACTAGAAGCAATTAGATTTCAGAAAAGAACAATTTTGAAGTATAAAAAGAAAATATATATATATATATATATATATATGTACCACTTATCTAGCTTGTAGTTAAACAAATCTTGATTATTTTTCTGTTGCTTCTCTCCATCAAGTATTCCCTATCACAAGAGTTCTGAGAATCTCAGGCACGCATACTCATTTCAAAGGGTCAGGACTGACTTATGTTGCCTTAAGGAGAAAAAAGTAGAAGCCTGTTCATTCCACCTAGGAATTACATTTTCTTCAGCTATTGTTGCTGTTGCTACAACACCGAGTTGCTAGGAATCCAGCAGTCCAGCCCTACCAGCTGTGATGCTGTGGTGGGTGAGATTTGCTGGCACAGAAGAAGCTTCTTGAGGTGTTGGAGGTAGCCACAGA
The DNA here is from genome assembly GCA_963574655.1 of Perodicticus potto. Lineage (NCBI taxonomy): Eukaryota > Metazoa > Chordata > Mammalia > Primates > Lorisidae > Perodicticus > Perodicticus potto. Next base: position 6,644 of record CAUYRH010108503.1, read on the forward strand.
AGGAGTGGCAGGCCATGCCACCCACAGGCCTCAGCCTCAAAGCCCACTGAACCTGGGTAGTGACAAGCCTCTATCCAGATCCAGATGGAGAAAACAGAACACTCTAGAACTCTTTATCTTCAGGGCAATAGTATAGTTTCCCAAAGAAGAGGGTGGGAATGCCAGAGGGACTTTAAAGAGAGAGGTTGAGAAAAAGTGTGAGGGCAAATGGGAAAACCCTCTTGTGAAGACCTAAAATGGAGAGCCTTTCTGCCATCCCCTTGTGTAGTTATAGGGAAAGATAAAGCAGAACATCCTAAACCATGGTCCTTGATGCACTGGGGTGCTGCCAACAGACTATAGATAGGGCAACAATTATCAAAACTCCTTGAAGGGTTTGGGGCAGTCAGGCAGGCACAGTTTGATGGAGCCAAAGCCCACATGCCATCACCACCAGCTACTGACAAACCACTTGGGCTTTTTTCAGAGGGCAGAGCCTGTGGGCCAGAACCTGAAATTTGGCTCTCTGGTCTCCAAAGACAGCCAGAACTAAAGGCAATTATGGCCCTTGCTACACCACTGTTCCATGCTGAATGTACACAAGCAGGTCTCCAAAGACAGCCAGAACTAAAGGCAATGATGACTCTTGTTAGTTCACCGTTCCATGCTGAGTGTATCCAAGGAGGAAATTGACCACCAAGACATCTACTTGAGACTAGGGGAGGGAACGAGGAGAGAAAACTGCTGGTGCACACCTCCAGGTCCCAGCCCCAAATCCATATCTTCACATATGTTCCATACTTACAACTGTTTGCTGCTAAGCCCTCTTAGAGCCACGTGGTGACTAGCCACATGGTGACTGCCTGTGTTTTCTGCAAATTATACCATCATCATTATTTTGAACTACTATGTTTGACAAACAAAGTTTGATTGGATTTGGAATCCATCTGTGTCATCACAAGATATTTCACCATAGTACTTACCAGTGAAAGAAAATGAAATGCTGTTAGACTATAGACATAATTTCAACTGTTGCTGGGTGTGATGGCATTAACCTATAGTCCCAGCTACTCAGGAGGTTGTAGCTACTCAGGTGGCCAAGGTGGAAGAATTGTTTGAGCCCAGAAGCTGAATCCAGCCTGGGCAACAGACTGATAATGTCTCTAAAATATAAATAAAAGAATTTCAACAGTTGTAAATTTTGGAATGATTATAAAACATGGTTTCAATTGTTTTTGTCACTGAACCCAGACATCACCACTATACAATATATCCATGTAACCAAAAACCACTTGTACCCTGAAATCTTTCAAAATAAATTAAATTAAAAATACTGATTTCATTTCCTTTCTATATGTACAAAGAAGTAGGATTGTTGGACCACACAGTAGTTCTATCTTTTATTTTTTAGGAGCTCTCCATACTTATTTTTTAGAAGTTTTCCATAGCAGCTGCCCTATTTTACATTTCCACCAAAGGTGTACACCATTTCAACTTCTCCACATCCTTAACCTACAGAACATTTTGCTAAGTGAAATAAGACAGTTACAGAGGACAAACACTACAGAATTCCACTTAGTATCTAAAATATTCAAACTCTGTCCCGCAACCCTGAGGGTATGGCACCCTGTCCCCACTGTTGAGCCACAAATTGTCCATCAAAGTCCCCACTGTGTGTCAACACCTCTGTCCCCGAGGCACAAGCAAAGCTGGGAGTCTGGGACCCTGCCTGAAGGCTCAGTTCTCCCTGAGCATCCACACCTCTCCTCACCAGCTCAGTTGGAGCCAGGGGTCCACACTCTGTCTGTCAGACTCAGTTCACACTGGCATCCACCTCACTGCTCCCCAGCTCAGCTGGAGCCAGGGGACCATGCCCCTGCCTGCCGGTCTCAGTCCACACCTGGCAAGCCTCTGCTTGCAGGCCCAGTTGGAGTCAGTCTTTTGAAAACATTAATAAAATTGATAAATCTTTGGCCAACCTAACCAGAAACAGAAAAGTAAAATCTCTAATATTGTCTATCAGAAACGATAAAGGAGAAATAACAAAAGACACCTCAAAAATTCAAAAACTCCTCAATGATTACTACAAAAAAACTCTATTCTCAGAAATAGGAAGATCTGGCTCAGCGCCTGTGGCTCAACGTGCTAAGGCACCAGCCACGTACACCTGAGCTGGCAGGTTCGAATCCAGCCAGGGCCCGCCAAACAACAATGGTGGCTGCAACCAAAAAAAAAAAAAAATGGCCGGGCATTGTGTTGGGCGCCTGTGGTCCCAGCTACTTGGGAGGCAGAGGCAGGAGACTCGCTTGAGCCCAGGAATTGGAGGTTGCTGTGAGCTGTGATGCCACAGCACTATATCCAGGATGACAGCTTGAGGCTCTATCTCAAAAAAAAAAAAGAAAGAAAGAAATAGGAAAATCTGAAGAAAATGCACCAATAACTGGAAGCATGCCACCTTCCTAGACTCAACCAGAAAGAATTAGAAATTTTGAATAGACCTATATCAATCACTGAAATAGCATCAACTATACAAATCTCCCAAAAAAGAAAAGCCCAGGACCAAATGGTCTCACATCCAAATTCTATCAAACCTTTCAAGAGAAATCAGTACCTATATTATGCAACCTTTTCCAAAGCATAAAAAAAGAAGGAATACTTTCCAACACATTCTACGAAGTAAATATCACACCGATCCAAACCAGGAAAGGATACAACAAAGAAAGAAAATTATAGGCTCGGTGCCTGTGGCTCAACAGGCTAAGGCGTCAGCCATGTACACCTGAGCTGGCGGGTTCAAATCCAGCCTGGGCCCACCAAACAACAATGATGGCTGAAACCGAAAAATGGCCGGGCGTTGTGGTGGGTGCCTGTAGTCCCAGCTACATGGGAGGCAGAGGCAGGAGCCTCGCTTGAGCCCAGGAATCAGAAGTTGCTGTGAGCTGTGATGCCACAGCACTCTGTCCAGGGTGACAGCTTGAGGATCTGTCTCAAAAAAAAAAAAGAAAAGAAAAGAAAAAGAAAATTACAGACCAATATCATTAATGAATATTGATACAAAAATATTCAATAAGATATTAGCAAACAGAATTCAACAACATATCAAAAAATCATGCACCATGATCAAGTTGGTTTTATTCCAGGGTTACAGGATTGGTTCAACATACACAAATATATAAATATAACACATCACATCAACAAAATAAAAAACAAGGATCATATGATTCTCTCAATTGATGCAGAAAACGCTTTTGATCATATCCAGCATTCTTTCTTTCTTTTTCTTTTTCTTTTTTTTTTTTTGAGGCAGAGCCTCAAGCTGTCACCCTAGATAGAGTGCCTTGGCATCACAGCTCACAGCAACCTCCAATTCCTGGGCTCAAACGAGTCTCCTGCCTCTGCCTCCCAAGTAGCTGGGACTACAGGCACCCACCACAATGCCCAGCCATTTTTTGGTTGCAGCTGTCATTGTTGTTTGGCGGGCCGGGCTGGATTCGAACCCACCAGCTCAGGTGTATGCGGCTGGCGCCTTAGCCAGTTGAGCCACAGGCGCCGAGCCCCAGCATTCTTTCATGATCAGAACACATAAGAAAATAGGCATGGAT